>LPNX010563665.1:840148-864587 GCA_001517045.1 Pseudotsuga menziesii
GGGCTAGTCCTTTTTCATACTAGATGTGGCATCAACACTTATATCTGACCATGGAAGGAACCAATCCTGCCACCATGTTAGAAAGGAACTGCACTTACATCTGACAATGGAAGGAACCAATCCTGTCACCATGTCAGAAAGGCACACAGACTCATCACTTCCTCTTGGAAGGAAACTCGCTTTGGAGAACACCAAGCTTCTCCCTGAAGTACTCAAACTTCACTCTAGCCATTTCTAGCATAGAATCATATCAGGGATGATTACGTCCAAGGATAACCTGCGATCTTCACCAGGACCGATTACATCCGAGGGCAACCTACAGGATCGTTTACGTTTGAGAAACCTATGACCTTCACTAGGATTTATGCTTAGACAACCTATCTCACCAGCTATGCTAGAACTCCATATTTCGAGAGATCTTGATTTGGATCACAAAATGGAGCTTCACTGCTCCTCTCTGCATCATACCAAAATGCAAGTCAGATTAATCAAATCAAATGGTATTTTTCAAAAGAAACATACTACCTCCCAAATAGCAAGTGGCAACATATTTTTCCTTGGCTGTACTCAATGCCATGCAAGATTCCATCCTGCCAAACCAAGAGATCACACTTGATCTCATACTGAAGTAGCACCTTCAAGTGCACTACCTTCCCAATACGAATGCACATGACCCTCTAGGTTAATATTCTGATTCGTATCATACTTAAGCCCATACTCAATTGTACCATTTAGGTACCTAAATGCATGCTTTGCAATCATCAGGTGAACATGTCTCACTGTTTTCACAACAAAGCAAATATTTGGTCTTGTATTTGTCATGTACATCAAGGTACAAATCATCTGACGATACATCATGGCATCACACGACTCTGATGAAGAAACATGCAATAGCTTCAGGTTCGATGCCATAGGTGTGGTCATGGCCTTGCAGCTCATCATCCTGAACCTCTTCAGGATCTCTATTGCTTATTTCCCTTGACCCAGGGAGATTCCATTTGCATTTTGCCACACCTCCATGCCTAGAAATTAGTGCATCGTATCTAAGTCCTTCATCTTGAACTCAGCAGCAAGTATCCTTCTTGCAACTTTAATGAGTTCCTCTTTTCTATTAGGAACAAGTCATCGACATATAACAGGAGCATCACTGGTCTTCTGCCTTCAACCTTGAAGCAAAGGTTGGAATCTGCTTTACTCTCAGTAAAGCCTAGATTCATCAGTAATATGTCCATCCTATCGTATCATGTCGAACCTTAGGATCTTCTACAGTCACTCCCTCTAAATCGAAGCATCATTCTCCCTCTGTCTTTCGTACTCTATGCATTGAAGCATTTTGTACTGGAGTGACAAGTAGCTTCCTCTGCTACTAATATTCTATGTATCCATCTAGGGCCTCTGGATACCAAGATCCTCTATCTTGAACCTTTTCAAAAGTTCTTCTCACACCCATCTATGAGCTTGTCATCCTCTATCGGCTTTCATCTTCAACCTGTAGGAAAGATTAAGATCTTCATCACTCTAGGTGATCTTCAAGCTCCTCATGTATGTGTTATCCCATGGGTGTCTTCTGAGCTCGTACAAGGCCTTCTTTCATTTGCACACATGATTCTACATGTCATGTGTATTTCTAGTGGCTGCAAATGTCTCTTCATAGTCTATGCCTCGTGCTACGAATCTTCCCTTGTATCCCACGATGTTTCCATCTACTGCATGATGGAATTACAAACTTCTCTTCAGGTCTTGATACTGCATCCTAGACATCATTCTTCTTGAACTGGTATACGCCTTCCCTTTCTTCTTAGCTACTTCTTGGAAGGTTATTTATCAATGATGTCGCTACATTCTTCATATTATTCTTCATTCTTGGATTATTTCTCGAACTATCATCTCTTGTTCTTCGGAACAAGTCTCATCCTTCATTTATTGTAGGTGATTGTACGCAATTTTTCCTACAAGTCAAATGCATTTATATGGTTAGAAACATTTCATAAGGAATATTCATAATGGAAAAATTCTTATGCTTAAATATATGATCATGCAACTATTTTGGCCAATACAACATTGATCCATATCTCACGGAAACTTTCTAGATGCCTTCCATCTCTACCAGGACAACAATGAGATTGTGCACTAATCCAATATGTCAGCAAAGAGGTTTCATTCGAGATAAGTAGCAATGGAGAGTTGTATAGCACCATGAGATACTTACCCATCACATGCATATTTGTAGTATACTATCATTAATGAAAACATTCTATCATGCATAATACATCAATTGAATATAAAAAAATGCATAACAATATCATGAAATGACAATTGAATACTTATATTTATTTGTTTCATGGGTAGACTCCTTCTTTCAGCTTCATCATCTTATTTATTCATAACAACATCATTTCTTATCCAAGTGCTTAAGATGGATAAGAGGTTCTTCAATAATTGAGTTCTTCATATTCCTCATCGCTTGAGGTATCTTCTTTGAATCGTGAAATTTTGATCTTCAGTTGCTCCCATCTTCTATTATGAGTTGAGCTTCTTCTTGTGTGTGCTCTTCCCAAAGTCTGCTGAAATTAATCACTTCCTTCTAGCACACATTCCTCGAATGAATGAATCCCATGATCCTGGGAGGCCATTCAAGCTGGTTATTGCAACTTCTTCATTCTCCACTTTTTCTTCTACCGCTTCAGGTTGTTCTTTGATTTGAGGGATCCTTGTAAAGTATGACTGTATGGTATTTGCATTCTAGATCTTCACATTCTTCAACTAGTTTTTTAAGGTCATCTTCCAATTTATGTTCTTCCCTTCAAATATCTTGGTTTAGGAATCAAACATCTGTTTTGGTGTCTTTAGGGAAGACACTTGTGGTACAAGTTGATCTGTGATTGAATAAGCAATTATCTTCTTGGCCTTGACCAATTTATTCTTGTGTAAGGCTTTTAGCCTCATCTCCCTCTGGAACTGGAACCTCTCTACTTATGTAGGTTTCCAATTCATTTCCTTCAAGAAATAGTGAGATCCTATACTTCCATGCTTGTAAGTTCTCAACCTCACCAAGCTTGTCATCAAGCTGGTGTGATTAGTCATCTTGAAATGAGAACCTCAACAGTAAATAGCAAACGATTAGATCTTACTGATTTGAGGTGTCCGTCCTCATTCCGGAGCTGGTTGATCTAAGGTTTGTCAGAGAAACCCTAATTTTCAAAACTTGGAATATTTCAGATTTGATTGTATAGAAAGATAGAACTCTTTAAGGTGAGTTGTCCAATGTACTCATTTTCTGAAGACAGTGGAGGGAAACTCCTGGAACAGGAAGCCCTAGTTTACCAATTTCTTTTGCAGAAATTCCTGATATTGTTTCTGCGGTATCTCTGAAATTACTTATCCTCTTTGTCTAAAATTTCATACTGAGGTAACCTCGTATTTCCTTGTTCCAAAAAAATAGGTTTAATCAGAATTGGTTTTGTCAATCGGGACTTATGAGTGTTTTCCAAAGGTGACCTGTTTCAAGACTGCTCATCATAGTGAAGTTGTATGGACTGCCACGTGTCACTATTTCATCTTCTGGGTCTGCAACTTTGACCATAGAAATAAAAGTCTATGCCCTTTCTAGAAAATATTCATAAATTTAATTTGGACCTTCGTAGCCTGAGATATAGAAATTATCCCTAGGTGTCCTCTTTAGGGATGAATCTTGGAAGAGGCTGGAACCCTAACTTGGAGGAATAATATCTCCTAGAATATAGTGAATCTGAGGCTGAAACGTGGACATAGTGTGCATCAATATTTTTATCTTCGATCTATGAAAATTTTGACCCCTAAGACTTCTGCAATCCTGAGATATAGCAAATTTGCCAAAACTTATCATTTTTAGTATTTAGGGTTTTTCCAGCTCAGGGTCAAACTAGGGTTTGAATTTCCCAGAGTTATACCCAACCAAAAATATTGAACCAGGTCTCTAAACTTCGATTTTGATGAGGATAGAATTCCTATGCCGGGCTCACTAAAAAATTCTTCTTCTATAAAAATCCCTAATCTCCCGCACCAAAAACTGAAACTGCTCAGAATCGAATTCTGCTTCGACAGAAAGATGTGCCCTTCAATGGAGAGTCATCCTAGCATAATTTTGTTGATGTATTGTGGAGAGATACCCGAAAAGTAAGAAGCCCTAGCTTCTGCAACTGCACAATATCTTCTTCTCAGGTTAGCTCTGATACCATGTTAGATTTTTATCATTTAAGCTAGCATTATCTTAGGATATTTAACTGAGAGAATAACATGCACAACAATAAACACAAGAGACAAGACACATAAATAATTTTCCTCATGGAAACCATAATGGAGAAAACCCCGCAACTTCCTCAGAGATAGAATGAGCACCAATGGTAGCAATAAAACCCAAAAACAGAAAAGATGATCTCCACAACTTTTTCTCTCTCTCACACTTGAGAGAGTTTCTCCTCTCTCACTCATGCGCCCCAATGAGTGAGTGTGTATGTTATAAATAGAGAGGCTCACTCTCTATTTATATTATTTCGTTCACTTAATGTCCACTTCAAAATGTCGGCTCCACTTAACAATTTCTTACTAGGGTCGACATCTCTAGGAGAGTCTAATAACCCTAGTGCCCCACAACTGTGGGGACTTTTCCCTCCGATCAACAAGGAGGGTTAACCTTGACACAATTGTGGGGACTATTGCCCCGACTTACAATGGAGGGTTAAGCTCAATGAATTTACATGAATTTTTTACATTATTGAATCTCATGATTGAAACATCAGCGCATGACATGACTCAATTACATTATATATACTTCTCGAAATAAACATCAGGGTACAATATACAAGTGAATACATTCCGAAGTTACAAATAAATAAACATTTACCACCGATAGCACACATCTAGTTAGAGTTGGATCACACTGCAGTCTTGTTCATGCAGGGAGGTGTGGGGAAATATAAACCTCTCGATTACTATCCATTAATCATGGATATTTTCACAAAGTTATCCCGACAATATAACACCAAGATATCCATACCGGCGCTTGTAAAGAAAACTGATGAGCCGATTGTCTATCCCTTAACCGACTAGGAGAAAGAGGAATATTATGAAGTACATATTCATATAAGCACCTTTACCCTAGAGGATACCCCAGTAGAAGAGGTAAACACTCTTCAAATAGTTACAGTATCACCGACACAACAAGCCCTTGAATTGACACAACAACAAGAGGAGGAGGATGGGAAAACAGATGAAGAAACTAAGTCTAAAAAACCAGAGTATGCTATGACAAAACAAAACATCTGACAATTAGGTTTGGAAATATCTAAAGCCTGAAAAAAGAAAATTACTCTAGTCAAAGGAAAAGGGAAACATAGACTCATTCTCCAATAGGAATTTGATGATGAGGATGAGCCACATGCTAGAGCTGCTGAAATACTGGAGGATGCTGCTAAGAATAAGGTATCCATCGAAGAAAATTTCAAAAGATTCATGGAAGAATAAGCAAATCAGTCAAAATAAAAAAAGGTAAGAGTTTCCACCCCTCCCAAATTTGAGTCTGTTAATTTAACTACCACTCCACCAACTCCATCCTCAACCCAGATAGTCCAAGAAGAAGTAACAAACCCTACCTCTGTTCCTTCAACAATTCCTTACATGCATGAATTATCTAAAAAAATCAAACAAAAATTTGATAAAGACGCCGACCTGCAAAAAAATATCGACAAACTTCCCAACCTTTTCCCCGTAGTTCAACAACTAAATACCAAAAAACCAGTTGTTGAGTCAGGCATTCACAACAACATCTTGCAATCACCCAGCACCCTGACCAACCACAAAAGTATGTACCAAAACCAAAGATTGTCGGAGTTATTAACTCCAAATTTCAAAGAAATCCTAACAAAACATCCCAAGTTGTCACATCACACATTTCATCATTCATACCATCCAATAAAAATCCCTTACTACCGATAAACGAAGCATATAAAGGAGCCATATTAGGTGAACTTGATGCAAATGAACAAACTGAAAAATTAGCAATAGATCAAGAAATGGTCAACCTCATTGATTATGTTGAGCCTAATGAACCTGTCAACTCACCACCAGTAGTCAAGAATCCTATGCCAGCAGATGTCATTCTGAACCCCACATCAACTTCAAAGCACCTACCCTCGCTACACAACCTTAAACCTCAGTTCCACCTTCCACACCACTGGAAATTAGACAACCATCCACTGATCCGCTTCCCAAAACACAGTTGGTAAACCCTGATTTACCGAGCATTACAATAGAACAACAGGCATAACATCAATAGACAACTATTTCCAATAGGAGCAAATGATGCACAAAAAAGAACAATCTTGACAAAAAAGAAAAGAAAGAAAAGAGAAAAATAAAAAAGATAAGGAACAATAGAAGATAACATCAGCGATCCACCTAGCACTTCTAGGGTCAACCACAATGATGGATACACACAAAATCAATTACGAAGAACTGGACGAGTTGTCGGAGTCCCTCAATAAAGAATCTAGAGTAAGGAAAGAAAGATGACATGCACAGATTGAAAAAATTAAAACAAAACATGTCAAATTCCTACCCAAATGCATAGATCTAATACAAACAATCATTCCAGTACCAGAGGGAGCCGACACCAACAAACTGTTGGAATAGGCATACCGACTATTTGAAGGTGTCGTGTCTAGTCTTCAAACATAGCTACAGGAAAAGAAGGAAGAGTAGACAGAAAAAACCTCTGTACTATTAAGAAATCAGCTTACAACGTTCTTAGAAGCTCACAAAGTTCTGAAAGAACATTTTGAGGAATCTAATGTCATAGAGGAAGTCCTAAGAAGTTGGGTCACCTACTATATCCAAGTATTTCAGTAGCTAAGGAATACATGTGAGAAAATTAAATCACTACAGAGCCAACGAGGTGACACATAAGCATTGAATAAAAAAATTCAATATCAACTTATGTTATAAACAACAAAGATGTAAAAACTTGAGAAACAAGAACTTCAATGGTTAACTCAATCCAATCCTAGCTTGGAGAACCTTGATGAGATTGGCCCGCACATGAAGAGATTACTTGACAATGCAGAAGAGAAAGCATAATTTTTGGGCCCCTAAATGAGTAATATTGTGGACTTGTCGATTCATTAGAAGATGTTGAACTTGTCAAGCATCACAACCTTGACCATCGATATCCAAAAATCACTCCACAACTGGGAAGAATTTCAGCACCAGTTGTTAGATTTTCTTAAGATCTGATTAGATTATCTAGGATCTTTATTTGAAAGAATAAAAAGTACAACAAAATGCATAAGATGTAAAATATGCACAAGACACAAATATTTTCATTGGGGAAACCATAAAGGAAGAAACCCCGCAAACTTGTTCAAAATAGTAAGATGATCAAAAGCAGTAATAAGAAATGTTCATCAGCTATATTTCTCTCCTCCTATGACTATCTCTCTCTCTCCGATTCTTTAGAGTGTGTGTGAGGTGTGTATAAATGAGGGAGAGTGCCTCCCTATTTATACCCTTTCAAGTCATTGACCAAATATAAGACTCAACCATACATGTCATCTCACATGTGGCCCACTTCTCCTAGAGAGACAACAATTACATATTACATGATGTTACACTGGGGACTATTTCCTTGACTTACAATGAGGTTGTACCTCAAGGTCTAGACACAATTTAGACATCCCATAAAGGGGTAAAACACATCACCAATGTGGGTACAACAACATACAATGATAATATACATACGAATATCTTCTGAAGTTACAAATACATCAACACTCCCTCTTAACTAGGAAGGTATTATCTCTCTACACATTCATCAACACATATGGTCAATTATTCATCGCATCATCATCATCACAGAGTCATAGAGTCTCCATCATAGTTGCTGCCATCATCTTCTTATAATTTTACCATCGTACCATAGTATCTATCATCATAAGTTTCTATAGTTCCAGCCATTTTTCATGCTGGATGTAGGCCTAGTCCTCTGCCAGGTCTTCATCTACAGTGCCATCCCTTTTTCATGCTGGATGTAGGCCTAGTCCTCTGCCAGGTCTTCATCTACATCATCTATGTGAGAAATCCATCAAGTAGGTACATCCCAGGAATTATTATATGCCTCTTGCAAAACCTGCAAGATCTCCCAGGACTGATTATATGCCAGTACAAAACCTGAAGGAGCATCCCAGGACAGATTACATGCCTTGCAATACCTATGTACTCTACTATTACCTCATCATATTTATATAATCTCATCATCACACGGAGCACATCCCAGATACACATAACACAACACTAACATTCACTGGCATGGTAGGAAAAACCTACTACCATCCGAGAAAAGGCTTCCAACACTTACATCCATTGGAATGGTAGGACACACCTACTACCATCCAAGAAAGGCTCCCAGCACTTACATCCACTGGCATGGTAGGAAACACCTACTACCATATGGGAAAGGCTCCAACACTTACATCCACCGGCATGGTAGGACACACATACTACCATCTGGGAAAGGCTCCAGCACTTACAGCCACCGACATGGTAGGACACACCTACTACCATTTGGGAAAGGCTCTGCACTTACAACATGACCATGGGAGGCCTAGCCTGCCACCATTTCGAAAAGGTTCTACACTTACATCACAACCATGGGAGTCCTAACCTTCCACCATGTTGTAAAGGCTTATGTGTATCTGCATCATCCGAAATCATCACTTCCCCTTGGAAGGAACCTCGATCTGAAGTACACCATGCTTCTCTCTGAAGTATTCAAACTTCACTCTGGCAATTTATAGCATAGAATCACATCAGGATCGATTACTTCCAAGGATAACCTATGAGCTTCGCCAGGACTGATTACATCCGAGGACAACCTACAGGATTGATTACATCTGATCAACCTACAAGATTTTCCAGGATTTTATGCTCAGACAACCTATCTTGAAGGCTATGATAGAACTCATCACTCCCTTTTTTGAGAGATCTCAATATGGATCACAAACTGAAGCTTCACTGATCCTCTATGCATCATACAAAAAATTCAAGTCATATCAATCAAATCAAATAGTATCTTTCAAAAGAAACATACTACCTCCCAAATAGCTGAGCAAGTGGCAACATATTTTTCCTTGGATATACTCAGTTCCATGTAGGACTATATCTTGCCAAACCAGTAGCCCATACTGGATCTCAAATTGAAGAAGCAACCCAAGGTTCTCTTATTCTCAGTGGCTCTACCAATATGAATAAACATAACCATGTAGGTTAGTCTTCTGATTCATATCAGGCTTGAGCCCATACTCAATTGTACCCTTTAGGTGCCTCACTGCATGCTTTGCAACCAGGTGAGCATGTATTGGATCCATCAGAAATTGGCTCGAGTTGTTCACAGCAAATCATTTGTATGGTCTTGTATTCATCAGGCACATCAATGAACAAATCATTTGATGATACATCATGGAATCAACTAGCTCTAATGAAGAATCACTCAATATATTTAGGTTTGATTCCATAGGTGTGGCCATGGCCTTATAGTACATCATCCCAAACCTCTTCAGGATCTCCACTTTATACTTCCCTTATCCAATGGAGATTCCATCCACACTCTGCCACACCTCCATGACGAGAAAGTAGTGCACCATACCCAATTCCTTCATCTCGAACTTGACAACAAGTATCCTTCTTGCATCTTTAATGAGTTCCTCTTTTCATGTCAAGAATAGGTCATCGACATATAACAGGAGAATCACTGGTCTTCCACATTCAACCTTGAAGTAAAGGTTGGAATTCACTTTACTCTCAGTAAATCCTAGAGCCATCAGTAAGCTATCCATCCTGTCATACCATGTCAAACCTCAGGATATTCTATAGTCAGTCCCTTTGAAGTGGGGAATCATTTTCCCTCTGCCTTTCATACTCTATGCATTGAAACATTCTGTAATGGAGTGACAAGTATATTCCTTTGCTACTAATATTCTATGTATCCATCTAGGGACACTGGATACCAATATCTTCTATCTTGAACTTTGTTGAAAATTTCTTCTCGCACCCATTTGTGAGCTTGTACAATGGCTTCTTTAATTTGCACACATGAGTATGCATGTCACGTGTCTCAACTCCCACTGGATGCTCTATGTATACTTCCTCCTTGACTACATAATTCAATATTGTTATATTTATGTAAGCTGATGTATCTCCCATCTCATACCTATACGTATGGATATAATGGAAGTGTACCATGTCACTGGTGCAAATGTCTCTTCACAGTATGTTCCTTCTTTCTGTGCCAAATCCTCATGCTATGAACCTTTTCTTTTATCCCACGATAATGCCATCTATTGCATGCTGGATCTTATAGATCCATATGGAAGACACTAAGGACTTCCATTAAGGTCTTGACACTACATCCTAGACATAATTCTTCTTGAATTGGTACTCTTTGATCATAGTCTCCTTCCCTTTCTTCTTGTCACCTTATTCATAGATGGAAGGCTCTGCATCATTGAAGTCACTCAAAAGTGTCACATAGCTAGAGTGTGTCTGAGACCTCTTTATTTGTTTGGAAGTATCATCATATTATTCTTCATCTTGGATTATTTCTTGTGCCCAAGATGGTATGTTTTGGGGAGTATTCAGCATAGCGAACTTGTACAGACTTCCACGTCTCACTGTTTCACATTCTGGGTCTAAAAAGTGTACCATAGAAACTAGAGTCCAGTCCCTACCTGCAACATCTTGCAAAATTTCATTTGGACCTTCCTAGCCTGAGATATAGAACTTATCCCTAGGTCACATGTTTATGACTATATTCTGGAGGAGGCTAGAACCTTGATTTGGAGGAACCATATTTCCTGAATTATAGCGAATATGAGTCTGAAACTTTTATTTAGTGTACATAATGAACTTCTCTTAGTTTTGTAAAAAATTTGGATTCTGATCCTTCTCCAATATTTATTTATAGCGAAATTTCTAGGATTACTTAATTCAGTCTTCTAGGGTTTTTAGGCATGAAACCATAATTTCCATTAGCTGCCATTGCAACTGTATTTTGGATGTACAGTGAAAATTCTCTGATTCAGAAATTGATACCACCAATATATGCTCCCTAGTGAGGCAATTTATCCTAGCCATCCTTGCTTGCTTATCTGTGGACATAACACCTTCAACTAGGAATCCCTCGTTCCCACAGCTACATAGTGCCTTATTTCAGAGAGGATCTGATACCATGTTAGATTTTATTAATATATGATTAGATTATCTAGGATATTTATCTAAAATAATAACAAGTACAACAAAATGAATAATATGTAAAATATGTACAAGAAACAAATATTTTCATCGGGGAAACCATAAAGGAGGAAACCCCACAAAATAATTTAGAATAGTAAGATGATCAAAAGCAGTAATAAGAAATGTTCAGCAACTATATTTCTCTCCTCCTATGACTGTCTCTCTCTCTACAACACCTTAGAGAGTGTGTGAGGTGTGTATAAATGAGGGAGATCACCTCCCCATTTATACCCTTTCAAGTCACTAACCAAATTTAATACTTGATCCTACATGTCATCTCACATGGGGCTCACTTCTCCTAGAGAGACCACAAGTACATATTACATGATGTTACACTGGGTACTATTGCATCAAATTACAACAGAGGTTGTACCTCAAGGTCTAGACACAATTTAGACATACCATAAAGGAGTAACACACATCCCCAATATCGGTACAACAACATAAAATGATAATATACATCATAATATCTTTTGAAGCTACAAATACATCAACACCAGTTAGCAGTTGCAACAGAAGCCATTGTGGAGATTTGTGTACAGAAAATACCATCAATTAGGAAACATAGTCCATAAAAAAGCAATTGTAGGAACTACTTGAGACAATCATTTTTGTTACCTCCCATATTTCTTCGGGATGAAGATATATTTTTTTCTTAGGGGAGATGTTGGAGGAGCTAGTCGGCTTAGCTGACTAGACTCATTATCCAACTACTTGTAGACTAGGTCGGCCTCATTGGTTGTGTTGATTGGGTGAACCGACATGTAGTTACCATAACTGTTTTGTAAATGTATAAATAGGTTGTTGAACCAGATAAGAACTCGGTTCGGTTTTATGTATGAACCCACATGTGTATTGAGTAATATAAGATGTTATTCTATCCACTATTCTTGTCTCTTGTCTCTTGTATCTATTATGATTATATGATTCTTTTTGTGTATTACTAGCAACCTTACAATTTGAGTGATTACAACAATCAACACATTTTTCAATTGAAATAGTATTTGACGTTAAGTCTGCTAAATTCCCAATCACATGAATTGTTGGTGGGCCTTTCTTTCTTTTTCCATTTTTCTTTAAACATAATTATTTGATTGCTTTTGTATACATTGGAATATATTTAATGGATTTCAATAAAGGAATTTTCACATAGACATTATTCAATTAATCTAGGAAATCAAATTCAAGAAGAGAAATTGGTAATATTTATTTAACTAACCTCTCTGGTAAAGGAGGTGTGTGGGTCATTATTGTTTTACTTTTCTGAATTTGATTTTATATTTGTAAACTTTCTCTGTTGGATTTTTAAGGGATTTATTCTTCTTCTAGTTACTATTCTATAATAATAGGAGAATCCTTATGTAAAATGTTTCCATAACTTAATTCGATATTTTGGATTGGAAGGATTGAATAAGTAGGGAATGATGTTCCTTCATCAATTCTATACATGGGATTTTCCACTGGCTGGGCTGGTAACTGAGTTGGTTTGGGTGGGGGTTGGTTAGATGGTAGCTGGAGTTGTGGAGCAGGTAATGGTTGTTTAGAAAATGGTTTTTGCGGTTGATTTTGCTGAAATTGTCGATAAGGAAAATATTGTTGAGGATATGGTTGTTGGTGTGACTGTGGGAAGGGTTGTTGATCTGGATGTTGGTAGGTTTGTTGATATGGATGTTGGTATGGTTGTTGGTAGATTTGATTCCCATAAGCATTTCCTCACCAATATTGAGAAGGTTGGTTTTTATTTTATTGAGGAAGCCAATTCTTCCAAGGCATAGGAGAATTCCATGAATTTTGAACAAGATATTGATAATTTTGAGAAAAATGTTGTGTAGGATTCTGAGACATACCTGAAGAAGGTGGTTTCCAAGCTATTTTTGGTGCTAAGTAGTAAAGTGATTCCATGCTTCTAATTTATTCCATTAGAGATTCCTACAATTCCTTCAACCTAGGGAAATCACCAATGCTATAATTTTCTGTATAAAGTCAACAAATTTGAAGACTGTCTAGAGGACATTCTTTCAGTGGATGCTTTTTCCTACACTTGGGACAAAAAAATGATAGTAATTGGTCTTGTTCTTCTTGTATTTTTCTAGTTTTTAATGTCTCAACCCATGTCCCTAATGTACTTAAAAGATCAATTTTGAAATCTTCCAATAAATTTCCAAGTTCAACTCTTGTTATACCTCCTATAGCTAATTTGGTAATTTTAGAAATAACATCTCTTTTTCCAGTTCTTGCCCTGCCTCTTGAGTATTTTTGACATATTTATACTATTTCATAAAATGTTAAGTAAGAAATATATTCTTTTCCCAATACATTAAGAACATCAAGATATTCATCTCGTATACCTTTTAAAAAGTTTTTTCTTGTGATATCAGGAGTCAAAGAACTATGTTTATATTTTTGCAAGTTGTATAGAAATATTTCAATATATTCTTATAAGTATTCATCCTCTTGCTGAGACATCCTAAAAATATCATCGTTTAAGTCTTTAGTTTTGCAATATGCTTGGTATTTCTCAAGGAATATTTTTCTCATGTCATCCCAATAGGTTATAGTATGTTCTCCTAGTCCCATGAACTATTTTAATGAAACTTCCATAAGATTAGCAGGAAAGAGGCGAAGAATTTGTGTATCATTAGTATATCCATAAGTACGACATAAAATGTCAAATTCAAATAAGAATGAATCTAGATATTTAGAATCCATTCCATAAAATTTAGGTAGAATATATGGTAGAATATTTTTCATTTTTACCTCTTCTCCTAAAATGGAACTGGTGTCTAAGATTGGAAATATCAAAGCAGTTTCTTGTTCTTCATCTATTCTTCCAATTCTTTCATCTTCTCTTCTCTTAGCTTCATTTTCCATTTCTCTTCTTCTTCCCTATTTTTCCCTCTCTATGTCATACTCTGTATGTTGTTCTACAGTTGGTACTCTCCTTGGAATATTGGAAGCTTCTTCTTCAACCATTCTAAAATGTTCCTTAGTTAAGGTTTCTTGATTCTCAAAATTCTTTCTACTTCCCCTCTATATTTTTCACTATGGAGGAAAGGTATTTTTTCAAATTGTTTAAGAATAGGTTGTGGAGAAGGTGTTACTCCTTGTATTTTTTTTCTTTTTACTTCATGAGACAACAAGATATGTCTATCAATAAGAGTTAAAATTCGTCTTGAACACTTGTTTACCTCTAATTCTTCCAAATTAACTTTTCCAATAGTTGGTGTAGTGAGTTTAGATGTAGATGAGCCTGATCCTATTAATGGTTGGTTAGTTTTTTGGGGGGTTTGTTTCAAGAATCTACCTTTATCATCTCTTTGTCTAGACATAAAGAAAAAATAATTAAAACTACAACTAAATTCTGTGTTTATATTTTTTTTTAATTTTTATGAAAACTTACCTATGAATTATTTTTAAGTTTATTTCTAAATGTGCTTCCCCAGAAATGGCGCCAAAAAGGTTGGCCTACATCTATAGATGTAAACTAGGGCATGCTATTTTAATTGTCAATCTAGTGTTTGTAAACTTAGAATCACATCAAAATATATAATTTAGATCTAAACTTATTCTAAAGGAAATAAATGCAAAATGACTTGAACACTGTAGGTTTAAGAAGCACTAAACTTCCTTACATAAGGTTTTATCATTAGATTTCTTAACATCCATCAACATTATTCTCATTAACTATTCTAACTCTGATATATTAATAAGTATAAAGAATCACAACAATTAGAAAAATCCTGTTGTTGAAGACAAAATTATATTGAATTCTTTTACAAGAAATTTATTCACAACATATGCTAATGTCACATCAACTAACAACTAAAAATGTATTTTAACAAAATTTTAAAATCAATTGATGCAACAAAATCAATGCTTGAATTGTATGCTACTCAAATAAATGTAAATTTGATGGCAAGCTACATGAAATAAATGCAATTATACCATTGAACAACAACAAGAGAAAAGGGGATGCACACTCTTGACAAAGGGGACCCTCCAATGCATTGCTTGCACACTTGATTAAACCATAATGCATATAATTTTAATATCTATTGATCAATAATTCCATCATCATGATATACATAAATTAAAATAGATTCAACAATATGCAATTTAGTCTTAAAGCATAAATTCCAAACTCAAGTCATCAAACTATATGCATTCTTGAGGTATTTATACAAAGTGTTTATAACTGTAAATGATAAAAATGGTCCTAATATGAGAATTAGATCTATATTTCCTATCATAAGGTCGAATACATCTTCTATATCCACAAAAATAGGAAACATCCCACAAATTCTCAAAACTGCCAGATTCTATGCTAGAAAACAGGGGTTTTCCTGTACAGATGGCACAATTTGACCAATGTTGACCAGACACCTGCGAAGATAATCTCGTGAAGCTGATAGATATTCATACATCCTTGGAAATCAATGAATATTCCACATGCCTCAGATCGCGGCCAATTATCCTGCAAGTATGCAAAGCTTGGAGCAATTACGGGAAGTTGCAAAATCCTGTAATATCTGCTAAAATTTAATTTTAATGCCTTAAAAATTGCAATAATTCAATTCATAGAAATAAGTGACAATTATACCTCATGTATTAACATTTGAAGGAAGTATGGATAAAATACGAAGGATGTAGATAGTTTATGAAGGAAAAAATGGGATTTATGAAAAAATAAACATAAAAAATGGTGACCAACATTCTCCTCACCTTGTTCCTGACAGAGGGATAGATTGATAATCAGAAACAAGAAAACAAGAATAAGTGAGTCAAAAAAACTGATCCTGAACCAATTCCAAATGTAGAACCTTGAGCTAGTTGCAAGAGCCTCAATCCAAAGCCAACTAACTAGAGTTAGAGCTGCAACATTGAACCAGAGTCAGAGCCATGTTCCACTGAGCTCTAAAGTTTTTGGTCATCCTAAAACCACCCATTTACTATAATACATTATTCTCCTATTGTAGTTGTTAGTCATCAATTTGTGGTCAACCTAAAACCACCCATTTAGTAGAATGACTCATATTCTACTAGATTTTGGAATGTTCCAAGAACCTAAGATATTTAGATCCAAGTTCCATAGTTCATGGTCATTATTGAACCACCATTTAGTATAATAATTACAACTTTAGCTAGCCTTCAAAATGTTATAGGAACTGCTAAGTGAGAACTTGAGTTAGAGCTAAGTTCTAGAGAACCACTGATCCATAATCAGAGTTATTGCCAAGTTCCATATTTTGTGGTCATCCTAAAACCACCCATTTAGTACAATACATCAACTTATTCTAAAATTTTATTCATGTAAATTCTTTAGTCATTTGCGAATTTCCTTATCCATATTTCATCTCTTTTCTTAGACTCCTTTAAACCCCTTCGCATTAAGGTGGGTCTTGTTGGAATATTAATGTTTGAATTATTGAACCATTGATCTGTAGGAAATGAGAGAAATTGAAAGGTATAATTATGTATTGGAATAGTAAGAACAATGTACACTAAACAAGACAAAATTTAGAGAAAAGTGGTAAGAATTGATCAGCAAATTACAACATTAATCTTCATTAATTCTAGTAGTATACAACAGTGTTACAATAAGGAGAATTCAAATCATGTGGATAAAAATTAAATCTACCAACCCAATCCTGAATGTTTGGATAACTAGGAGTGTCTAAATTACTGCATGGGAGCCACTAGTATAACTCATGATAACTAAACCAATCCAACAATCAATTAAACTAGTTAAATTGACAAGGTAGGTGGAAAAATGTTCCACTTCCACATGAATCCATGCACAACTAGAATTATACTGACTGAATGTGATCTAACTGATTGTAACTAAAGAAAGACTCAAAATAACTACCTACCAACTACAACCAACTAATGGATGCTATCAGTGACACTCAGAGTGTCTCCTAAAGTGTAGGGATTGGAACCGGTGGCACCAAATGGCACACTAGTGGCACCAATGGCACCAGTGGCACCAATATCACGGTGGCACAAAACTCTAGAAAATGACTCCTAAGTTAGGAAAATGATCTAATAGACTATATATGGGCAAGGAAGGATTATATAATCCTAAAACCCCCCCTTAATCCTAACTTGGACAACTTGGGCCTTGCCAACTACGCCAAAAGCAAACCATTACAATCTAAAAGAATTAAAAGCTGCTTATTAAACCAAGGAAAATGGGGAAAAACTCATGAGAAACCGTGCCCCCCCCTCAAGATAAGCAGTGAAACAAGAAAAGAAGTTTTGGATAAAACTTTGTGAAACTTTTGTTGCAATTTGCAGCACTTTGTAGCAGCAATGCAGTAGCTTGGTTCTTCTGTGCAGTAGCATCTTGGAATTGTGCATGTGAACCTATCTAAACTAAATGATTATATCTGGATTAATTTTCCTATTTGGAAGAATAAAAATATGCTCAACTGAATCAGAAACATAGACAACTGCAAGATGAAAACTGGACCCATGTAGAGCAGCTGAGATCAACTGATGAGAGAGAAAAAGTGCTTGATAATTCAAAAAATGTGAGGAAAACCCAAGAAACTGATATATTTCAGCCTTGAACATCAATCCATGTGAGGTAAAATAAGCTCCAAGTGTTAGGATCAAGTGTCCAGGCGAATGCATAATGTCTCCATCTTTACTAGTTATGTGAGGAGATCAGCATGTGATCAAATAGAAAGGTAGAGAAAACATGGGAATGTGGAGAGCGTATGCTTGAGATCCATAATATGATATAGCTTCAAAAATAACTAATTATCCACAAAATATAATATCGTCAAACTCATGAGATAAAAATGACATCAAATCCCCAACAACAATTTTGAAAGAGACTTGTGGTACTTGATTTTTCACACCAAAATGGATGAGAACATCTACAAGCATGACTAGAGTCTCTTGAAACTTAAAACTCAAACCAAATAAGGTATTATAAAATCCAAATAAGGTCATATCAGATCCAAGAGTATGAAACAAAGGTTCCAAGTTGCCCATTGAAATGGTAGATGCACAATTTTCTCCTTCTTCAACAAAATTCTGAGTATTGGTGCAATCAATAATGTAGGAATTTTTTGGAAGATCTAGATCAAAGAGAGTGAATGGATCACTCCTAAAATATGAAATTTATTCCAAAACATCCAAGTTATTACTTTTCTGCACACCAGCAACAATATTAGAGATATAGAAATCAAATTCCTCTTCATTTTTTGAAACAATTACTGGTAAACTTTGCATATAATTTAAAATAAAAGAATCACTGGAGAATGTTTACAGAGAATGGAAGGAGAGTTTTTATTCAATAAAATAAATTAAAATGTCCTATTTTGGATCATATATATGAGAACATGAGATATCAGATATCTCATAAACATTCAGAGTAGTAGGATAAGGAGTCACTCCAAGGATACTTTCTTCAATTCGAATTGACTGTGTGGGATATTTTGCTTCTTCTTCATATTAAACAAGTTTCTTTGATGTGGAATAGGGAACATTGAGTACATTCTTGAACTAATCATTCTGGATTTTAATAGAACCTCTCCCAACAACTGGGATTTTGGAGTCACATCCCATATGCGTGCTAGGTCCTCTTGATAGAGTGAGAGTGGTGAAGGATTCCCTGGAGGAAACCATGTGGTTGGATGCAACAAAATATGTCAAGTAAGACTTCGATGGAGTTAGGCATGCTCTCAAAGCAAGGAACCTATCATATTATTTATTCTTCTCTCCAGCATCATACATATTCATTAGAGGAAATTTGGGGTCTAAAATGGGCCTTATAAGAAAACGTGCCAAAATAAGTTTTTGTGAGTTGGAATTCAAGAACCAATAGAATTTCAATAAAATAAGTCAACCATAATGGTTGAATTGACATATTTGTCATTAAAAAAGACTACTTTTTTTGTTCGTATTTTCGATATATCTCATTGTGTTTTTACTCAAATTTCAATCGGGAGAGCTTGTTGGATGCGGAATTTAATTCCGCATCCAACGAGTACCCACACTGCATACTTTTGATTGACCCCGCTACCCCAAAAACAAGAAATACATGAAAAAATGTGATGATGATGTCATCATCACATTTTTTCATGTATTTCTTGTTTTTGGGGTAGCGGGGTCAATAAAAAGTATGCAATGTGGGTACTCGTTGTATGCGGAATCAAATTCCGCATCCAACAAGCTCTCTCGATCGAAATTTGAGTAAAAACACAGGGAGATATGTCGAAAATACGAACACAAAAAGTAGTTTTTTTCTTTCTTCCTCCAAAATTAATCAATATTATTTTATTATTTTAAGTATTATTTTATTATTTTAACTATTATTTTATTATTTTCCTTAGGAGCCCCATTTTAGACCCCAAAATTCCTCTAATGTGCACCTTGTGGAAGGGAAATATTGCTCTGTTCAAGGAGTGTTTTCAATTGGTCGAGGGTCTTCTTCATGCATTAGCTTTCAGGATGAAAGCCTCTAAAATGGTATGGAAATCTAGTATTTTATTTTATGGAACCTGAGGTGTTAGTTTTTCTAAGTTATTTTACTTAGGATCTTTATATGAAACAATACCAAGCAAAACAATGCATCAAAGATACACAAGAGACACAAGACACAAAGATTTCATCGGGGAAACCATAAAGGAGAAAACCCTGCAAAATTCCTCAAAATAGTTTCTTAAAAAATATGAGATGACAAGATATAATAACCCAAGAACAACATTTCTACAACAAATCTCTCTCCCTCCTCCTCCTCTCTCTCCTAAAGCACACATGAGAGAGCAAGTGAAGTGTGTAACAAATGAGGAGGGAGCCTCTCTATTTATATTCTTTCGTTGAGTTTTTTAACTCAACCACTAGGTCACCCAAGTTACTTGTGGGGCTGACCTACATAAGAATACACATAAATACATTTTACTTTAATTAACTTGGCTACTATTTCCCTGACTCACAATGGAGGGTTTACCTCAGTGACCATACACAATGATGAAATCCCCAAAGGAGGAACACACATCCTCGATGGGGGTACAATAATATAAAATAGTAATATACATAAAAATATCTTCCAAAGTTAAAATTACAATAACACGAGGCTCCACGGGTAAATGCATGGAGGTGGGTAACACTTTTTGGCCAAATTTGGCGATGAAAACCTGATTTTTTACTCATGTGCTAGATAGAAGCCCTCGAAATGCATATATTCCATGTGAATTTTGACTTGCAGTTAAAAGACAAATTGTAGAATATTATGTTGGATTCCCAATGATATATTTTTTTAAATATTTCGATGTCATTTAATGTGTGAAATTTTGCATTTAATAAACTGTGTGACCTTAAAAATTTGAAGAATTTAATAAGTGGCTCGTGTCCAACCCCAATAATTTAATATTACATTGATAATTTAAAAATATATACATATATATATATATATATATGAGCATGATATGCACAAAATGCACTATGGTCTGCATATTTTTTTGTTAATTTATTTTGCAATATACAATTATTTATTATTTTTCGAAAGTGACCACATCTAATTTCAACATCATTTTATACACATGTGTGTCCATCCCAGTTTTTTTTCACTGTTTTGAAAAATTGAAAAACCAAAGATACCCTTTTGAAGAGGACACATCGAGGTGTGGGCTATGCATTTTTAAGAAAATTTTGGATGTGTATATTTTACTTTGCAGATCTTTCTTTGATCTGCTTCGAAGTTGTTGTCTGGTTTTCTAAGTGTAAGTTTTAGAAATAACTAAAAAATACCCATATGAATGCCAAAATGCATGCATGATATCTCAATGGATAGAGGATTTGATGGTGAATCTATCGGTATGAACTCCACTCAGTTGTGTGCCATGAATGGAAGGGTTTACATCCCTAGAAGACACAGAGAAACATTGATTTTATGGTAAGAGGGATAAATCTTTGTTTTTTAGGCCCTCGATCGAGGTATGAAGCTCGATCAAGGTATTTAAATACCTTGATCAAGGTCTTATCAGAAGCTCGATCGAGGGTTTATTAGACCCTCAATCGAGGGTTTATTAAACCTCGATGGGGGGTCTGATAAACCCTTGATCGAGCTACTCTTAAACACTTGAAAAAAAGGATTTGTACATGACTACCAATATACTAGCATATTTTTTCGGGATATAAGCTTTAGCTTATATATATATATATATATTTAAAAGAAAAAATACACAAGAATAAAGGGGAAATGAGAAATTATAATTTTTTCAAGATGGTAAATGTAAAATTAAAAAAAACATAAGAAAGAAAATAAAAAAGAATAAGAAGAAGGATACTTATTCTCAACATTGTAATAAATATAAAGAATTTATATATTTTTTATTTTTCATATCCAAATAAATGCATAAGAAGAAGAATGGAAAGAGCAATAATATAATACTCATAACCATAGTGAAATATACTAGTAGCAAGGGAAGATGTCCTTTTCTTTTTAGATTTAGTTTTTTGAAACTATTAAAGAGACATCAAAGTTTAAGGAACAAGAAAACTCTTTCCGTAGTTCACCTAACATATAATTAGAACTCTCTCATTGTATAGATAAATGTGTACATAAACATAATTGACAATTATAACCTATTACCAATCCATTTCCTCTAGACATGAGTACATTAAGAATATAGCAAATGGATAATACTCATGAAATAAACATGACATGCCAACTCGCTCCACTCATGAAAAAAAGGTTTTTTCGTAGTGATAATAATATGTTGTGGCCCATATATGTGACCTTGCAACCCTCCTTATAACTAAATTTATTGAAGTTTAAATTTTTTCTGGGCCAGAGATATTGACAAAAACATTGAACTCTATGTTGAAAAGAGACATGGATTTAAACAACACTATAGATGACATTGATTATGAATATTGTGTGCAGTGAGCAAGTGGACAAACTATTTCTTGTAGCAAAATTACCATGACGTAGATACAATAAACCCTTCAATGCATCTTAGCATGATAACTCAAAACTTTAACCAATAGTTGTGAAACCTTGACGGTGATGCCAGGAATTCATTTCAGGGCTTTAAGAATAATTTTAGAGTCTGTGGACTACATGCATTTAATTTTTTTTAATGCTTATATTCAAGTAGTATAATGGTGTATTTTCATTAGAATTCAACATCTAGCTTGTTTATGTCATCAATGGTTGGTAAGGAATTTCAACATCATTTGATTCCTATGACCAATATATTCAATGTGTATACAATGTAGTACAAAACTGTAGTGAAATGTTTTAAATACTAAAAATACTTTGCTCCTTCGTATATAATTTTTAATTTAAAAAAACTACAATTATGTGATATGAATTTTAATTTACACTAACTTTTATCTTAATCGTCATGTTCTATTCCGCCTCGGGCTATGGGCTTTAAATATTTGACCCGAGGATCTATACCATAGTTAGATCGTAGTCCTGATAATCTAGGTCGAGTGGACACAACTCATCTAAGTTCAACTCATCAACTGAATTACATGCATCATTGTCATAGTATTCTTTTTGCATTGAACCAATGAGAGCAATGATGCATGCAATTCAGTTGATGAGCTGAACTTAGGCGAGTTGTGTCCACTCGACCTAGATTCTCAGGACTACAATATACCTATGATATAGATCTTCGGGACATATATTTAAATCCGAGATCCCAGGGCAGAATAGAATAGAACGATTAAGAAAAAAATTAGTGTTACATTCATAGTCATATCACATAATTGTAGTTTTTTAAAATTAAAAATTATATGTGAAGGAGAAAAGTATTTTTAGTACCTTTAGAGAAATTAAAATGTGAGCATGAAAAAAAAATATGACCTCATTTCCTTGGGTTATATCAATGTCCATTGTTTACTCTTCAAAATTGTTATTGTGTCACACATTTGCAGTTAATTTTGGTAGTAAATTATTGAATGACATTAGAATTTACATCAATAACATGCGACTAATTGTTTTGGTGTTTCATAATGCTAAGAGTGGAGGAAAATAAATAAAAGAAAATGTGTTATGATGACTATGAGATCTGAAAAACAAAAAAATATGGAAACTAAACATGATACTAATTCTCATTTCGACAAGAATTGAAAATGTTCAATGACATGAATTCAAATGGGGCTTCAAAATACAAGGTGTCCAAACATATTTTGGAAGAATTCATTAAATGAAACTTTACATGATGCATATGAAAATACAATGTGAAGATCAAGCTATTAGTTTGATCAAGGTCTCTAAAACCATTGATAGAGTTTTTACACATGTTTTTAAATACCTCTATTGAATGTTTATGTGTGGTTAGAGAAGAGCTTGATCGAGATTTTAAAAAATTTAACTAAAAACATCCTCAAGTGCCCATATTCGTGTGAGCACACGAATATGGACACCCAAAAATTTCGTTAATCAAAGTTTTTAAAATCTCGTATTGTTCATGGGAACAAGGTCTTCAAATTCAAATAAAATAAAACATAGAATTATATGATAATAAAATTTAATAAAACATAATTTCGACTAGAAGAATGAGATACTTGTGGGTAATAATACATACCTTGAAGAAAAAATGAGTTAAAGCATTACTACTACCACTTTCTCTAGATTTTATGAATAGATATTAGTCGTAGAGTAATTGGAGTTATAGATGTGATTGATTGGAGTCATACATGTGATCAATCACATCTATAACCCAATTACTCTACAAGCCATATCCACAAATGAATATAAATGACCATTTCCTATCCAACAAACGGAGTGAATTGAATGATGGGTTTGTTGCCTATTTATAGAAGATTAAAAATGCTTGAGGGTAAATGCATGAAGGTGGGTAACACTTTTGGCCAAATTTGGCGATGAAAACCTGATTTTTTACTCCTGTGCTAGATATAAGCCCTTGAAACACATATATGCCATGCCAATTTTGACTTGCAGTAAAAAAAATTGTAGAATATAATGTTGGCTCCCCAATGATATTTAAAAAAAAATATTTCGATGTCATTTAATGTGTGAAATTTTGCATTTAATGAACTATATGACCTTAAAAATTTGAAAAAGTTAATAAGTGGCTTGTGTCCAACCCCAATAATTCAATCTTAAATTAATAATATATATATATAT
>LPNX010563665.1:864768-943786 GCA_001517045.1 Pseudotsuga menziesii
AGTGACCACATTTGATTTCAGCATCATTTTATACACATGTGTCCATCCCAGCTTTTTTTCATTGGTTTGAAAAATTAAAAAACCAAAGATACCTTTTTGAAGAGGACACATCGATGTGTGGGCTGTGCATTTTTAACAAAATTTTGGATCTGTATATTTTACCTTGCGGATTTTTCTTTGAGTTGCTTTGAAGTTGTTTTCTAGTTTTCTAAGTGTAAGTTTTAGAACTAATTAAAAAAAAACCCATATGAATTCCAAAAGGCATGCATGATATCTCAATAGATAGAGGATTCGGTGAAGAATCTATCGGTATGAACTACGCTCAGTTGTGTTCCATGAATGGTAGGGTTTACACCCCTAGAAGACATAGAGAACCATTGATTTTCCTGTAGGAGGGATAAATCTATGTTTTTCAGGCCCTCGATCGAGGTATGAATCTCTATTGAGGTATTTAAATACCTCTATATATGTTTTATCAGAAGCTCGATCGAGGGTTTAATCAAACCCTCGATTGAGGATTTGTTAAACCCTCGATCGAGCTTTCGACAAAACCTCGATCGAGGAAAAAAAAGAGAAAACTTGAGAGGAGAAGAAGTTGCAAATCAACTTATAATTGGAGAATTAAATGTCATTTCTAACAATATTGGTATAATTTATTTTTAAGTTATGCAATTTCATATTCATATATATAATTTCATTTTCCTAGTAATCTAGTTCATATAATTTCATATTCGTATATTCATATAATTTCATATTGCATAATATATTCAATTTCATAGTGTTCTAGTTCATTATATATATATATATATGTTAATATGTTAATTTTTTTAGAATGTAAATATAATTTTGTAATTAATTCATAAACGTATATACATGTTATATGTGCATGTATGAATTCATATATACATGTACTCATAATTGTATGCAAATTGTATAATTTCATATTCACATATTCATATAATTTCATAAATTGCATATTCATATATTCAATTTCATAGTGTTCTAGTTCATAATATATATATATATATATGTTAAATTGTTTAGAATTTAATTATAATTTTGTAATTAATTCATAAACTTATATACATTGTATGTGCATGTATGAATTCATATATATGTATTCATAATTGTATGTAAATTGTATAACTTCATATTCACATATTCATATTTAATTTCATATTGCATATTCTTATACATTCAATTTCATAGTGTTCTAGTTCATAATTTTTATATATATACGTGTTAAGTTATTTAGAATTTAATTATAATTTTGTAATTAATTTGAATAGATTTATATACATTGTACATGTGCAAGTATGAATACACATATATGTAAATTCATAATTGTAAGTAGATTGTATAATGTCATATATTCACATATTCATATAATTTCATAAATTGTATATTCATATATTCAATTGTACATGTGAAATAATTATGTGTTGTGAAAGAATTGAAAAAAATGTTTGAACACTACACTAAATTACATATATACAAAGTAAGTGTATTATAGTATGATTAGTTCTAGAGTTGTCCAATGAAATTAGAGAATGGTTGAGGAATATATATAACTATATAGTGCATAATATTCTAGCATAATATCTAGTTCTAAATGAATATGCATATATAGCCTTATCATTGCACTTATTTTCTTCATCTTTTCTATAGCCTTATCTCTCCTTTCATCGATTTTAATATGATTTTAATTTCATATTCATATATGAGCATTTTCATAGTCTTCAAATTACAATTTTACATTACATTATGATAATGATGATAATTACATTACAATTACAATTAAACAATTTTACAATTACAATTACATTACATTACATTACTATCATGTACAAATGAATAGGAATCATATGGCTTTAAGTATTAATGACAATGATGATCTCAAAGAAAATCAACAATTACAATTACAATCACTTTACAATTACAATTACAATACAATCATGTACAAATGACTAGGAATCATATGGCTTTAAGCATTGATGACAATGATGATCTCAAAGAAAATCAACAATTACAATTAGAATCATAAAAACAATTGCAATCACATTACAATTTACTTAAGGTAAGATAGAGTAACATATTTTACTTAATAGCCTAATTTACTTAATAACATCTAGTTTGAGACATATGTCTCATCTGCAACAACTTGGGGAAGTACTTGGGATTTTTCCTAAAACTCATTATGAGGAGTACCATAGGAACCCAAAAGTAGCTGGCCATTGAGATGAACTGCCAAGCAAAAAGGGAAATGACCCCTACCAGATTGACTAGATTCCCACCTGTGAGGAAAACCAAAGAGCTGTCGTTTGTAACCAAGCGGTTAGCAGTTTTACTTGCGCTGTGAAGTGAGGGGTACTTACCCAACACTCAAGCCTAAGATAGCCTTGGTGGCCGAGTGATTACCTTTGAACCATTAGGAAGACGATTTAAATCAGGGTCCATATTCATATCTAGTTACTACAACAACCATCATTGCTCCATATTCAAGCTTATATAATTTATTTCTTAATATTTTAACTAACAATGACAATATGATATGTAAAATAAAATGTTATTGTTGTGCTTGCATTTATTTGTATTTATTCCAAGAGCTTGTATTTATTTTTGAGTTTGCATTTATGTATTTCTAGATCTTGGCCAGTCCTCACATGATCATGCACCCTCTGATTTCTAAAAAGTAATTGGGAGATTCAATGACGTTGGAATGGCTGCCAATTGTTTAAGAGGGTTGGATGATGCCACTCAAGAAGAGTTTGGGAACCCGACCCCTGATCGGACAATTAGAGAGCATGTTAGTAACATAATCAAGTAGTACTTTGAACAACAATTAGTGATTACACAAGGTCAAATCCTACATGGATTAATAAAACAAAAAAAATGAAACGTGCCACAAAGTTGTTGGGTTTTAAGGATGTTAAAAATAAAAATGCATGTGAGAATGTAACATAAAATGTAACAATTGCACTATTTGCATCTGGAAAGTCAAGAAAAACTAATATCAACATTGCACGTAGGGAAATTGTAACTACTATTGTGGCACAAAGCGCCTCAAGAAATCGAATGGTCGCAACAATGTCAAAGCTGCTCCACATTTCAAGAAAAACACTGCACATGATACACTAAATTTAGGGTAAAGATAGATGAAAATGATGAAGCTGCTTGTTGGGGTCTTATATGCATAGAATCACATAAAGGCATGATGGAAGAGGGCATCAGAGAGAACGTGATAGAGTATTGGTACAACCATTTTGATGTTATACCATATTGAAAACATGTCCTATGACAACGTTCTGGTAGAGGCATTTATAAGGAGCATTGCAAGCATGTTATGGAGATGATAGGAGTTGCTTTGTTTGAGGAATTAAAAGAATCAAATCCTAGTGTCCATATATCATTTACCATGTTCAGTAAGTTGAAACTGTGGTATATTAGGCCGAATACAATTCAGGAAACTTGTTGTTGTCGATAACACGTTGAATTCTAGTTATACTATGACACATTTGTGGATTTTTGCAAAAAACATTAGGATGGTGAACCGACTCCTTACACAGTGCGAGATTTTATTTCTATGATACTATGCAATAGGAATCTTGAAAATGTGTTTTTCATTAAAAGGTGTGTAGGTGGGAGAAGATTCCATGGATGTGGTGATTTGGCATTGTTCCATAGGAAGTTTCCTATCGATCCAATACACCTTGGATTGTCAGATATGATAGTTAAGTGGAAGATATATGAGTATGTCTCCATGAATCCATCATCTTTTTCACATGTTCCATCTAAGAGGATCAACTTGATCGAGGATGATATTCCTATTTTAGACTTCATGGACAAGTTTCAAAGTCAGATTTACAAATACATTAAACACTCTCACAGGTCTAGGTGGTAAGCTCTAGAATTTAATCATTCTCGTGAGGTTTTCGAGCCAGGAACAATCCTATCGGTGGTAGACTTACTAAGAATTACACATTTTCTCCTTAGAGAGAGATACAAAGTGAGTATTATTACTTCGACCAGGTGTCCATCTTCGTACCTGTATTGTATAGACATGCTCATGCGAGCATTGATGGTAGGGATAGCACTCCTCAGTCATGCGATGTGATCAAGGAATACCATTTTTATGTCAGTGATGATCATGAGCATGACACGTTGTTTGTTCAACACTGCTTTGGGTTTATTTATGATTCATTCAAAATAATGGGGTGTCATTTACAAAACACTGGATTTGGTTAGATGGGTGTGCGGGGCAGTTATTCGACACACCTAGATATTTTTTGAAATGGGCCATGGAAAGGGTGAACATGATGGCGCAAGTGCATGCATGAAACGAGCACTTCAGAGGTACCAAATGAGTCATAGTGCATCTCGACTCAAGTTCTCAGTAGAATTAGTTGATTGGTGCACACAAAATTTGGGTCACCAAGGTCATGCACAAGCAAGGCTAGTGCACAGGTAGGAGCAACAACTTAATTGAAATTTAATATATGTTTTTGTATTATTATATATATAAATATGATGTTTTTTATTCGATGCATGTTTTTTTGGGATTTTCCCTTGACGATGTGAGATCCATGCCATGGTATTGCGAGACCATACCTGGTATGAGAGAACTACATTTAGTTCGTAGTAAAGACATGGGAAACATATTTTCTATTGAAATGAAGAAGTATGCATGTTTCTGTGAGTTCTGGATTAATGCCAATGGACTGGGGGTTGATAATTGCGTGAACGATGCATATGTCAAACAATGGAAATATGTCCCTCTTAATCCAAAGGGGCCACATCCAATTCCGATGTGGCAAGAGATGCAAACTGATGAGGTAGTGGTTTCACTAGATCATGATCAGGTTTCTGATTTGGTTAAGAAAGGTACATGATAGTTGATTGAATGTTTAAACCTATAGTCTTGTACACATGCATATATATATATATATATATATATAATATTTGTTTAATATTTGAAAATATTGATGCAGGTGATGTATTTGTTGTAATTGCACCATTGGAAAATGATGAGCATGTGGCATACTTTTTGATGTGGTGTACACAAATCAAAAGCAAGTTGGTGCAACCCTATGTTGATTGAGAGTTCACGTACCAAGTTGGTGACCTAGTTGTGATGGGCCACTTTTTTGAAAAAGTAAGAAGACAAGGTGAATATATTATTTACATAGATTTCATGCTTGAATATATATCTTGTCAGTACATTCATTTGGTGGTGGAAGCTCAAATACATCTCATTGAAACCAAGGTGAAGAGGGTTGAACCAAAGAGATGGAAGATGTCAGTGGCTGACCATGATCATATTATGGAGACGTGCATTCCTATAACCCATTGGCAGGATGAATGAAAGTTATAATCCACTTTTGATACATTAACATAGTTGACATGCTTTTGAAATGTAGCAAATCAAAATTTCTTCTGAAATATGAAATCAAATTTTACATTGTAGCTGTAATTTGCACCTAGTAGATATTACATTGTAAAGTTGTAAATTTTGTAACATTATAATTGTAAGTTATGTTAAAAATTGTAAGTTGCGTTCGATGGACAATTTTGCAAACATGTAATCTTGTAAACTTTGTAAACATTGTAAATTTTGTAAACTTGTAATTTATTAAATTGGAAAATTGTACAATTTTGTAAGATTGTAAAACATGAATGATCGTTAAATAACATTAAGATTGTAAAACATAAATAAATTTAAACTATAACTGCAAATAATTAAAACATTTAACAGACCATCATGTTCAAAAAAAGTCCATATATATATATATATCGATAATAATAAAGTACAAAATAATAAATTCCAAAATAATAACGTCCACAAATAACAGTCTACAAATCAATCCTATGCCATTGATCAAGAGATCGACCATAATGGACACTACCTCTAGCTACACTATGCCCCTGGTCTTGCTCATGCACATCAAAAAGAAATTTTCCTAGGTCTGAGAACTGCAGAAGTTAAAACCGTGAACTCTGCAAGTCAATTACATACCACATATTTAAATTACATGTAGAATGCGAGAAAAAATTAGATATACATATGAAACACAGATCTATGAACTCACCTCGCTTGAGTTGAGTGTCAGGTTTGGGAGGCTAGGTATCTGCCGAGGAGAGCCTTCATCAGGAACCAGTCGATGAGCGGCAACCCACTCGTCCATAAACATCATGACAACTTCAACGCCCTCATCTGCAGCTTCCTGTGTCTATATTTGTTTCCATGACATGAACATAGTTATATTAATGAATTACAATTTGAACTTGAGAATTACAATTTGAACATGTAAATTATAATCTAAACATAAATATGCAAACAATTCAAACATAAATAACTAGTACCTTGTCGATTGGCATGTCATGAATAGGACTCGAGTGAGGCTATGTAGAATCATGCGCAATTCCCTTTCCTCTATCCTGTACAATATGAACAAGATAAATGAGGAAAGTTGGAAAAAACCAAAATATTACGCTTTCAACAATTGAATTGAATTTATAAATTCAAACTTAGGATGACAGTTAACACATACCTCATCGACGTGGCCAGACGGAACTAGAGCAGGACCTCGAACAGATGCATCACTTCCGAATAGGACCTCCATGAAATTGTGCTCCTGCATGGAGGTTTAACAAAAAGAAAAGTATTAGTTAAAAAAATGATTCATTTGAGGATACATTACAATGACGACAATCAAATGATGACAATAAATATATACCTGTCCCATTGGTCGAGGCCTGCATCTATGATGCAGTCCAAAATATGCATCACAGGCCATGATAGCATACTGAAACACTGTGTCATGATCAAGAATGTTGAGAACATAATTAGCCACCCACTGTAACTCAGGCTCTGTAGGTGCAGTGGGTGCTCTACGTCTCTCTTCCTGCACAACCATCATGTTACCATGCATTATCATGTGTGTCCCCTCTGCCAATGCAATACGATCCTTAGTCGCTGCCTGAGATGACTCAACTACATCATCTGTCCTAAGCATGGTCCTGGAAGGGATACCTACCAAATGCTCTGTCTTTGGTTGAGCTCCAGGGTCTCTCCTAGCCCTAGGACATGCATGAATGTGTCCGCCACTAGCACCATAGAAGCTCGATGGTGTTCTAGTGTAATTTGGGTGCATATCTAGGACAAAATCTGCATAGATATGTTTTTCAAAGTATAGTGGGACCTAGTCATGGTGGGGAAACATGCCCCATGCTCCAATGAACCTGTCATATACATAAGGCACTATAGCCTCTAGCTTAAAATCCTTGAGTCTAAGCGGTTGACCAGGGGAACGGTTAGGAGGGATATCAAATAATGCTCCCTTCACATCATGGCCAGTTATTGCATATCTCATCGTGGACCAGTTATTAGGACCCTTCACAGTATCCCTTCTTCTCTGACATGCAGAGACCCAAAGAGAACTCAATGGTGCAATGGACATGTAGACCTTCAGTAGATTTTCTACTGCCTCTAAGATCATGTACATTGAACGTGATGCGGGAGAGTTCTCTAGAATGGAGAGGATGTTTTCCCACAAACACTCACACTGATTGGTAATGTCTTGTAGCGTGATACCTGTGATCACATCCTCCCATGGTGCTTTCTTGAAAGGGTTGACGCCCTGTTGTGAAGCACCTGAAAATTAGATGAAAACATAAATGTCAGTCAAAATACATACATCAACTATAGGTGAATTCAGAATCAATATAAATTAAAGGTACTGATAACTGAAAGAAATATATACTATGCATTTAATGTACCTATATCGTGGGGAACCTCCCCACCGACACCAACAGTATTTTGATCCTCACCACTCACATGCACAAAGCGGCTTCCAGAGTAGCTACCAGAGTGTTTGTCGTTCATCTCCCCAACAGGAGTGTTTGTCAACATAGAACGCCTAGGCGAACCTGTGAAAATAGAGACATCCAAGTTGATGATTAAATATACACATGTGAAACAATTTAATTTGATGTAACTAACAACAAAGAGTACATCATGCACAATAGTATACTTACGAGTTCTTTGCCGACCTCCAGGGTGTGGAATGGTCGCAATTCCGCCAGTGCTCTGCCTTCGGTGAACCGAAGAACCCCACTGTAGAGATGCATCTGCATGAAATAAGGCATAGTAAATTATTTTTTGTAAATAAATCAATGTAAGTAACTCCATATATGGATACAAATAAAAAATTCTTACTAAAAAAACCACCCAAAAGTTTACAAAACAAAATGGATTGACGAGTTTTTTGTTTTTGCTTTGAAGGTGGTGTGAAGAAGATTATCGAATATGTGGTGTGATCAGGGTTATGATTTATTTTCATAATGTTGAGTACTCCTTTATTTCTTGTTCAATTTCAGATTATGGACATGGTACTTATTTGGGTGAAGCTACATAAAATACGAGTTGAATTCTAGTCACTAAAGGTTTTTTGGGTTATAGGGAATGCTTTGTGAGTTTTCGATGGGGTGGAAATGAGTTACAAATACTTGTGATTTTAAACTAATTCCTATAGATATTTATAATTTTAAACTAATTTCTAAAATTATAATTATGTAAATTTTTTCACCCATTTGTTAAAAATTACATTACAATTCCACTTTTCCATAATTTAATGTATACATTTATATATTTTATTAGTAATATATTTTACTATTATTTTAAAATATTCTAAATTTATAATTTATAATTTTCAAAATGTTGAATATAAATCTATATATTTTTTTCTAAAAAATATCAAAAATATAATTTTATCTTAAATTATGGATTTCTATTAATTTTTTAATTTGACGTTCTTTAAAAAAATGTAAATCATGAATTTCTATTAACTTTTTAATTTGATTTTTTTTTCAAATTTACACATTTATTAATGTTTTTTTCCTTAAAAAAAACAAAAAAAAATCCACATTTTCATTATACTTTTGTTTGAGCTTCAAAAAGAAACTACTAAAATACATAAGTACACTTTTCAATAAACTAAAATCAAAATATGACAACTAATAAGTCAAAACATACCTTTCATATTTTATTATAAAAAAAGTATGTTCATATGAATTAATATAATATTTTAATTATAATTATAATTATATATATATATATATATAATATTTTAATTTGAATATATATGATCAAATATTTAAAGCAAAATATATGGGTTGTTTAGGTAAATGCCTACGTCAGTTTAAGGTTTATGATTGTCTCGCGTCTAGGGTTTGGATTTTTTTCAATCCTTCGTGTATACTCGAAGGATTGAAAAAAATTGAGCAGCATTTCTGCTTGCCCGACACACATTTCAAAATTAAACCAACAGCATAAACGGTTGCCAGTTGATAGAAATATTTATACAAACTATAAATTTTAATTTTAATTTTTAACAAATTTGAATTTTTTTAATTCTCCATGTATTCTTGGAGGATTGAAAATTTTGGGAAGCATTTTTGCTTGCCGGGCACACATTTAAGAATTAAATCGGCAACATAAACACTACCGGTTGACAAAATATATATAAAACAAAAAAAAAATTAAATAAAAAACAAATTTCAATTTTAAACATATTTTAAATGCTACCGGCAGCATCTCTGCTTCCCGGCACACATTGCAAACATACTAGGAAAAAAAACAAACCTAAAAACATCTATAACAATGATTTTTTTCAAATTTAACCTAACATTTTAAAACTTAAAAAAAATATAAAATTCCATTTAGATTTCAAAAAACAAGGATTGGGGGTTACCTCTCTACTTTGACATCGTGGTGGAAGGGGGCATAGCTTGCATGATAGCTTGGTCGAGGTCTTTAGGGGCGCAGCTGTACCGTAGAGGTGTTCGGGGATGCAGATGCTCAGTCGAGGTGCTTGCTCGATCGAGGGTCGTTTGTGTAGAAATGAGGAATGGCTATGGGTGCCCGCGACCCTTTTTATATATATTTTTAAAACAGGAACCTCGATTGAGGTCCATAGCTTGATCGAGGTAGGGACCTCGATTGAGGGTTTGTTAAACCCTCAATTGAGCTCTTGGTAAACCCTCGATTGGGGTTTTACCAAGAGCTCAATCGAGGGTTTAAAAAAACCTTGATTGAGCGCTTATTAAACCCTCAATTGAGGCATTAAAACCTTGATTGAGGGTGCATTTTTTCATTTTGTCAAAAATGCCTTGCCAAAAATTGTAACCCACCTCCTTGAATGGACCCTTGATCGAGATCCTTTTTAACCCTCGATCAAGGGTTTATCAAAAGCTCGATCGAGGGTTTATCACAACCTTGATCGAGCATGCTATAAACCCTCGATTGAGGTGTTGAAACCTCGATCAAGGATTTATCAAAAGCTCGAGTGAGGTATGTTTTTTCGTTTTTTCTGAAATTTCCTCACCAAAAATTGTAACCGACCTCCATGGATGCACCCCATCAAAATATTTCTGATTCTTTTTTAGCTTCAAATCAGAGGCTTTAGGATCCTTCCCCTTGTGTTTTCCTCTGGCTTGTGAATTGTTTGAGTCTAACATAAAAAGAGATTGATTCTTGGAGGTTTGTAACACTCCCTTTTGAACCAACTTATCATGCTCCTGTATTAAGGACTCAACAAACAAATCTAGAGAAGGAATCTTCCAATTACGGATTGAAGCTCTTCCAAAATGGAAGGTAGAGAAAAAACAGATTACTCAAAACCAAGTTTGCTAAGCACAGACAACACAAGCTGCTCATTTTTCCTCTGTATTCCGCATTATTTACATTGCAGTGCTAGAGACTTGAATTTTGTGAAAAACTGTTGAATAGTTTTGAAACTGCTAAATAGTTTTGAAACTGCTGGGCTACAATGTAATGAGCTCATTCTCCAATATGTTCCCTTGAAGCTCATATTGCTTTTGAAACAAGATTTCAAGATTTTCCCAAGCTTCTTTCAGAGTCTCTAGCCCCTCAAGATGGAACAGAAGATTCTAGGAGATGTGAGTGCATAGGAAGCCAAAGGATTCATCCAACCGAATCAAGAAATTATTTCTCTTTGTAGGGTGATCGGGCTCTTTCTCTTTGCCAATTGTCATCCTAAACAGGACAATCTTGTGCAAGGAGACCTGCACATATTCCCTCCAATCAACATAGTTGAAGGGGGTAAGGATCCGAGGTACAAGAGCTGTAGAATCCATGAATCTTCCTGCTGAACAGTCAATTTCTCAATAAGCTACGTAGGTACCGACAAGTAACACTGCAGAAAACATAAACAATTTGCAATCATGTCAGTTTCAAGCATTCCACCTCGACATGTATACTTTCTCAGGGTCCATCACACCTGCAGAGACTTATCTAGACAAATCCATAGTTAGCAAGGCATAAATTGCAGGAATTATATGGAAACCCAGTTGCTTCTGGTGTACAATGGAGGTTGGACAAACTTGTTGCTAGCCTAAACAAGGATCTGATACCATGTTTGAATTATTGAGCCATTGATCTATAGGCAATGAGAGAAATTGAAAGGTATAATTTTGCATTGGAAAAGTAAGAACAATGTACACTGAGCAAGACAAATTTCAGAGAAAACTGATAAGAATTGATCAATAAATTACAACATTAATATTCATTAATTCTAGTAGTATACCATAGTGTGACAATAAGGAGAATTCGAATCATGTGGATAAGATTCAAATCTACCAACTCAATCTTGACTGTTTGGCTAATTAGGAGTGTCTAAATCACTACATGGGAGACACTAGTCTAACTCATGATAACTAAATCAGTCCGAAAATCAGTTAAAATAGTTAAACCAATTAAATTGACAAGTTAGGTGGAAAAAGGCACCACTTCCCCATGCATCCATTCATAACTGAAGCTACACTAACTAAATGTAACTGAAGAAAGACTCATCATAACTACCTACCAACTACAACCAATTGGTGGAGGTTGTTAATGGCACTTGGAGTGGATCCTAAAGTGTAGGGATTGGCACCGATGGAACCAAATGGTACACTGGTGGAACCAATGGCATCAGTGGCACCAGTGGCACCAAACTATAGCAAATGACTCCTAAGTTAGGTAAATGATCTAATAGACTAAATATGGGCGAGAGAGGATTATACAATCCTAACAATTAATCACCAATTAATACGTTAGGGTTAATAATTTTTGTATTTATTAGTCACATCAAGTGAATACCAACAATCATGAGGAGTCCAAGGGATGGATTGGAATATTAAACCAAGCATCACCTTGAGTTCTATTTATAATGTACTTATATTAATGAATTAATATGTTCTTTCATGTCTACTTTCCTACACCTCTGTGTTTCATGTAGATATATACCCTTTGGGGTATCTAACATGTATGAAGAGGATTAAGGATCCATTTGTTAAGTTTTTAATGGTTATATCAGATCTTAAAACATTTAGCATCATAATAGCATAACCATAAGCCAAAAGATCACTGAAAAATAGAAAAGCACAACCACACAAAAAGAACACAAAGATTTATCCTAGGAAAACCCTAATGGGAAAAACCCAACAAAAACTTCCTCATTATAGATGCCCCAAAAGATAAAATGTAAACCCAAAAAGACTGATCCTCCTCTTTCTCCAGCTACAACTCTTTCTCTCTCTCTCTCTCTCTCTTATGTGCTACACAAGTGAGTGTGTGTATCTCAAATGAGGAGCGACTCCCTCGATTTATATTCTTTCTCTCACTAAATATTTGACTCAGTTATGTAGGCTTGAGTGATCCTAACTCATTTATGTAGGCTCGAGTAATCACAACTGGGGTACTAATGACCCAAATTACAATGGAGGGTAATTCCTCTTGACTTTTAGTAATTCTCCCGATAGGAACATCGGGGTACAAATAAATACAAGTGATTATCCCTATAGGAGCATCGAGGACCACTAAAAATATATTTAGAATATTCTTCGAAGTTACAATAATTCAACACTCGCCCTTAACGAGAAGGGTATTCTACAACAACAACAGTAGGAGAGAGAGGGCATCATCAACATCATCATCAGGGTGATACATCTATAAATCATTGGAATCTTTTCATAATCTTTGACATATAGTCTTCATCTTCAATATTCAGTAGCAACAATACTTTGACCTCTCAATCGACAACATCATCATGAACATTTTAATCTTTTCAATCAACAATCATCATCATCAACAATACTTTGAGCAACATCATCAGCAAGATCATTAGCAATACTTTGATCTCTCGATCAACAAAATCATCATCATCAACACTTTGATCTTTTTATCAGCAACATCATCATCGTCATCGACAATACTTTGATCTTTTGATCAACAACATCATCATCATACTTTGACTTTTCGATCAACAACATCATCATCATCATACTCTAAAATTTCGATCAGCATCATCATCATCATCATATTCTGAATTTTTGATCAACAACATCATCATCATCACATTCTGATCTTTCAATCAGCAATCATCATCATCATCATACTTTTCTCTTTCGATTAGCAACATCACCATCATCACATTCTAATCTTTTGATCAGTAACATCATCATCATCACATTCTTATCTTTGGATCAGTAACATCATCATCATCACACTTTGATCTTTCGATTAGTAACATCATCATCATCACATTTTGATCTTTCGATCAGGAACATCATCATCATCACATTCTGATCTTTCGATCAGGAACATCATCATCATCATCAACAACCTGCAATCCACAATACAAAGATGAAAGTATTTGGATCACTTTTGGACTTAAAGTCTAGGGATGATGCAATCCCACCACAATCTCGAAAAAATGAAGTCATCAGATTCAATTATGGGATAATCACTCCCTATCACTTTAGGACTAAGTCCAAGGATGATGCAATCCTACCACGTTCTCGAGTACCGAAGTCATCGGATTCATTCTGAGCAAAAGTTCAAGGAAAATACAATCCTACCACGTTCTCAAGTATCGAAGTCACCGGATCCTTTCTGAACAAAATTTCAAGGATGATACAATCCTACCATGTTCTTGAGTACTGAAGTCACCGGATCCCTTCTGAACAAAATTTCAAGGATGATACAATCCTACCACGTTCTCGAGTACAGAAGTCACCATATCTGTTCTGAACAAAAGTTCAAGGATGATACAATCTAACCATGTTCTCGAGTACTGAAGTCACCAGATCCATTCTGAACAAAATTTCAAGGATGATACAATCCTACCACATTCTCGAGGACTAAAGTCACCAGTTCCGTTCTGTACAGATGTCCTGGGATGATACAATCCCTCTTCATTCTTGAGGACCAAAGTCACCGGATCACTTTAGGACAAGTGTCCAGGGATGACACAATCCCACTGCAACATCACTGGTCCCCCTTTCGAGGAAGGTATTTCCAAAAAACCCCAATATTTTCTTGAAAATATTCAAACTTTATTAAAGATAGAGGCTTCGTTAACACATCGGTGTTGAATCATCATCTTGTAAAATCATCATTTGAACCATCATCATCTGCATATTCAGTATGTGAATACTGAACTATCATCATCTGTATCTCCAGTATGTGAATACTGAACTATCATCATCTGTATCTCCAGTATGTGAATACTGAAACATCATTTATATCTTCAGTGTGAGAATATTGAAACTATCATCATCTGTATATCCAGTATGTAGAAATACCGGATTTCTATGTGCTTTAATGGAACACTGGGTTCTTCGCCATCTTTATACAACTTTGGTTATCACATAGAATCTCAGTAGTATCCATCTCCAGGTCAAATAGACCTATGATCAACTTCTGAATCCATATGGCTTCACAACTAGAAGAGCAAGCTGCTATGTATTCTGCTTCAGCCATGCTAAGAGAAACACTGGATTGTTTTCTGCTAAACCATGAAATCATAGCAAACCCAGACAAAAAAAACATCCACCTGATGTACTTCTTCTGTCTGAGATACTTCCAGTCAAATATGCATTTTTTATAGCAATACAATATGTAATCATGGTTTTCATCATAGTATAGACTGAAGTCTATAGTCCCTTTCAAATATCTCATCACATGTTTTGCAGCTATTAGGTGAACATGTCTATTTTGAACTAGATACTGACTCAAGTTGTTCACAACAAAAAAATGTCTGGTATGGTATTTGTTGGATACATCAACGACCCAATAATCTGTCTGTATTGAGTCACATCCACTAACTTTGATGAGTCATCGGCTAACAAATTCTGGTTGGAATCCATGGTTGTGGCCATGGATTTTCATTCCAACATATCAAATATTTTCAAAACTTTCACTGCATACTTTCCCTGATTGAGAAATATTCCTTCTGATTTCTTCCATACTTCTAGGCCTAGGAAATAATGGATTATACCGAGGTCTTTAATTTCAAATTATTCAACGAGATTCTTCTTGCATTATACAATCTATTTCTCATTCCCTGTCAGAAATAGATCATCCACATACAGTAATAGTATGACAGGTTCATCTTCTATAACCTTGAAGTAAAGGTTAGGATCAACTTTACTCTTGGAAAATCCCAAGCTTTTTAGGAAACTATCTATCCTTCCATACCAAGTTTGGGGAGCTTGCTTCAGGCCATACATGGCCTTCTTCAACTTGTATAAGTGAGTTCTTCTATCTTCAACTTTAAATCCTTGTTGTTGTTCTATGTATACTTCTTCCTCAATCACACCATTCAGGAAGGTTGTCTTTACATCCATCTGGTGTAAGTTCCACTTCATCATTGAAGCAATTACCATGATAGTTCTAAAGGAAGTGTACCTTGCTTCTTGGATCAAGTGTCTCTTCATAAATAATTTCCTCTCTCTGAGAGAATATTCTAGCCACAAATATTTCCTTCCATCAACAACATATTTTTGTCTTGCAAGTCCACTTGGAAGATACCATGCTCTTGCTTTCCGGTTTCGTTACTATATCCCAAACATCATTCTGATATTATTCCATCATTTTGTTAGGTCATCAACATATCCTAGTATTCCGCATTCAACCTTGAAGGTTTGAACCCACTTTACTCTTGGTAAAGTCTCGGTCTACCAGGAATTTGTCCATCATGTCATACCATGTCGAACTTAGCGATCTTCTATAGTCACTCCCCCTAAAGTGGAGCATCATCTTCCCTCTTTATTTTTTATTGAAGTGACAGGTAGCATTCTCTACTACTATGTATCTATCTCACTTTACCAAGATCCTTTTATCTTGAACTTTGTCGAAAATTTCCTCATGCACCCTTCTGTGAGCTTGTTTCCTTCTGTAGTTTTCCATATTCAACCTTGTAGAAAAGGTTAAAATATTCATCACTCTAGGTGATCTATCAAGCTCCTCGATGTGCTTTTCTATGGGTGCCTTCTAATCTCGTACAAATCATATTCTATATAGATGGTTCTCTTCTCAATATATACCTCTACTGGAGAAGTGTGTCTAGTCAATAGAGTATATCATGCCATAGTCTATTCTTTCTGATGCAAACCATGAACCTTGCTTTGTACACTTGTTCTTGTAAATCCATATGGAAAACACTATAGACTTCCCTTTAGGTATCAAAACCATATCGTACACATCATTTCTCATGATCAACTGTTACTCTTTGATCATAGCTTCTTTCATAGCTGGAAATATTAGCATCAATGATGTCACCCAAATTTGTTACACAACTAGAGTGTGTCTGAGGCCTCTTGGAAGTCTCACCATACTTTTCTTCATCTTGATTTATATCTTGTACCCAAGGTCTTCATCTTTCAAGGTAGATCTACCACCCTCTAAAGCTATTTCTTCCGTCACGGTGTCTCTAAACCTGGGAGCTTCAGATTCATGTTTATTGGAGTGAATCTTGAATTGTCATCACTTGTTCTTCGGAAAAAGTCTCATCCTTCTTTTCTTGTAGGTGGTTGTGTAGGACCTTTCCCATCACATGCATATTAGTAGTATACTATCATTAATTCAAACATTCTATCATGCATAATACATCAACTGAATATAAAATAATATCATGAAATGACAATTGAATACTTATCTTTTTTTTGTTTTGTGGGTAGACTCCTTCTTGATCCTTCTGCTTCATCATCTTCTTTATTCATGACATCATCATTTCTTATCCAAATGCTATGATGGATAAGAGGTTCTTCAAGAATTGAGTTCTTCATATTCCTCATCGCTTGAGGGATCTTTTTGAATCATGAGCGCTTGATCTTAAGTTTCTCCCATCTTCTCTTCTCTTACTATGAGTCGAGTTTCTTCTTGTGTAAGGCTTTAGCCTCCTTTCCCTTTGGAACTAGAACCTCTCCACTTATATAGGTTTCCAATTCATTTTCTTCAAGAACCAGTGAAATCCTATGCTTCCATGCTCGAAAGTTTTTAGATTCACCAAGCTTTTTGTCAAGCTGGGGTGCTAGGTCATTTTGAAGTGAGAACCTCAAATGTAAATTCCAAAAGATTAGATCTTATTGGTTTGAGGTGTTTGTCCTGGTTCCGAATCTGGATGATCTAGGGTTTGTCAAAGAAACCCTAATTTTCAAAATTTGGAATCTTTTAGATCTGATTGGATAGAAATATGTGCCTCCTAAAGGTGATCTAAGAAGCATATTCATTTTCCCAAAACTGTGATCAGAATTGCAAAATATCTGATGCCCTAGTTTTCTTCAGTTTCTTCTGCAGAATGCAAGATATTGTTTCTGCAATATCTTCGCAATTACTACTCCTCTGTATCTAAAATTTTGTACTGAGGTCTCCTCATCTGTCTACATTTCAACACCACATGTTTGAGCATAATTTGTTTCAGCAATTGGTACTTATGTGCATTTTCCCAAGGTGACTTATTTTAGGACTGTTCAGAAGAGTGAACTTGTACGGACTTCCACATGTCACTATTTCATCTTGGGGGTCAGAATTTTTACCATAGAAATTGCATTCCGTTCCCTTTCTGGAACATCTTACAAAACTTTGGTTGGACCTTCCTAGCCTGAGATATACCAATTCCCCCTAGGTCACCTATTTAAGGCTAAATACTTAAAGAGGCTAGAACCCTAACTTGGAGGAATTGTATCACCTAGAATATAGTGAATATGAGGATGAAAATTTTACACAGTGTACATCAAGAGTCTATATTATATCTATAAATTGTTTGGCTCCTGGTCCTTCTCCAATATCGAGATATATCGAATCTACCAAAACTACCAGTTTCAGTATTTTAGGGATTTCAAGCATGAAACCCTAATTTTCAATAGTTGTAGCTGTAGCACCGTTTCGGCTGCACAATGAATTCTTTCAGGGTGGCTCTAATACCATGTTAAGTTTTTAATGGTTATATTAGATCTTAAAACATTTATAATCATAACATCATAACCATAAGACAAAATATCACTGAAAGATAGACAAGAACAACCACACAAAAAGAACACAAAGATTTATCCTGGGAAAATCCTAATGGGAAAAACCCAGAAAAAGATTCCTCAATATAGATGCCCCAAAAGATAAAAGGTAAAACCCAAAATAATTATCCTCTTCTTTCTCTAGCTACACCTCTCTCTCTCTCTCTCTCTCTCTCTCTCTCTCTCTCTCTCTCTCTCTCTCTCTCTCTTATGCGCTACACAAGTGAGTGTGTGTGTCTCAAATGAGGAGCACCTCCCTCTATTTATATTCTTTCGCTCACTTAATATTTGACTCAATTATGTAGGCTCGAGTAATCCTAACTCAGTTATGTAGGCTTGAGTAACCACAATTGGGGTACTAATGAACCGACTTACAACGGAGGGGACTTCCTCATGACTTTTAGTAATTCTCCCGATAGGAACATCGGGGTACAAAGAAATACAAGTGATTCTCCCGATAGGAGCATCGAGGACCACTAAAAATATATTTAGAATATTCTTCGAAGTTACAATAATTGAACACCATTGACACTAATATATATAGAAATGAGAAAAATACATAAATGATTATATTACCAAGTGTTGTAATCTCACAGATCACATAAGGTTACCAATAATACATACTAAAACATACATAAATATAGAACAGAGACAAGAGACAAGAACATATAGGATTAAACAGATTATATTATTACAATGAGTTCATACAATGCAGAGAACTGAACTGAGTTCTTGTTTGGCTCAACAGCCTAATATATACAATTTACAGACGGTTATAAAATAACTACCTGTCGGTTCGGTGAACCGAAGTGACTTTAGATGGCCGACCTAATCTTTTTAGTTTAGTCAGTCGACCGACTTAGTCGGCTGATCGACTAAGTTGGCCCATCGACTTAGTCAACTGATCGACTAAGTCAGTCCTCGTTCAAGTCAAATTATTGACTTGCTCCTTCTACATCTCCCCCACGAACAAAATGTTTCTTCGTCCTGAAGAAACAGGGAGGTACACAAAATTTGTTTGTTTGGTCTTCGAAAATTTTATTATGGCAGACTATGGAGACGGATGGTTGGTCTTTTCTGTACACAAATCTCAACAATGGCTGGAGCTGTGATGGCGAGGTGATGTTGGAAATTTTTCCAACTCTACAAATCTTTCTGGATGTTGATGGTTAATGTGGTTAAGCTGGATAGGACCGACATCTTCTCCAAGATGGGGACTTCTGCTATCTTTTCCATGTTGGGGCCCATGAACTAATTTTTCTCTTCTGCAGTGTTGATGAGTCGTTTCATCTGTGGGAAGATGATGTTGACTTTCTCTAAGTTGGGGAGAAATTTTTGCACCCATTGATGTGCTTCCCTTTCTAGTTTCTGCAGTTTGGTGGTTTCCAGCACTATCTGTTCTTCTATCGTCGGCCTAAGTGCTGCCTCCGTGGTATTCCTACTCTCCAAAGCCTGAATCCCTTGCCGAGTCTGCCGTGTCTATTGATAAACTTTCCCATAGTGAGTAGGCCAGTCTCTTAGGACTTCTTCAGTTACGACAGACTCCTCCATATGGTCCTGGAGTACTTTGTATGCTTTCGAGAATGCACTGTGTTGTGCCAATAGAAGTATGGAAGTTTCCTCTTTCTGTTCCTCCTTGGTTTCCTGGAGGCGCGCCTAGATGGTCGATACTATGCTCTCAAATAGCTGATACGCTCTTTCAAGTAGTCTATCAGTGTCGAATTCTATGGGGCTTGGTATGAAATACTGAGCTAAAGTCCTGCATTTGTCGAGAAACTCAACCTGTTCTGTATTTTTGTCTGTGAGTTCTTTGTTTTTTCGCTCAGTCCTTGTCTTGGCTTCTTTGGCTACAGTTTTGAGGAGTTGGCCCACCTCTGTGTCAGTCAAGGAGCTTGCATCCTTCAATCTAATGTGAAGTCTGGTAGTCTTTCCATGATGCTCCTTCCTCTTTTTGTGCTTTTCTACTTCTGTCTCCTGTGTACCTGCAACAGTAGAGGTGGGGCCTTTGGTTTGCGGGATAGAATTCAATGGTTTTTCTGGATGGGGAGGTGGTATGACCACCTCTGGTTGTGTGGATGTAGTTGGTTGGGATAGGTCTGTCTGTGAATCGGGGGTGGTGGGGGTGGTGGTGGTGATGGAGTGGGGGAATGGTCGGGGGTGATGGGTTTGGGGGAAGTACGGTGTGGACTTACATCGAAAGGTATGTCTGCTTCCGAAGGTGTAGTGGTTGGTAGGTTGGCCTGGGGTTCGGGGTCAGTCGGTTCAATAGTAGACTGCACTTGGCCAAGCACGTCGTCTTCTTTGTTGGATTTTCGTGTGAAGGTCGACGTGATGTGTGCAAATACTATGGGTTGTGTTCTGCTAGCTGTGTACATGGGATCCTGGGTGGTAATTTTTTGGGTCGACTGAAACAGCGTAAGCAATGTCTCGAAGAAACCTTTTAGCTCGGTATCCTTGTCAAATTTTGCTTTCACTATCTCCGGCATTGCGCTTTTGTATAAGTCGAGGGGGCTGACCGACTATTGTGCCGGTGCTTGCTCCTCGAATATTTTTGTCGGTGATGGAGGTGGAGGTGTCGACACAAGATCGACGACGTTTTCAGGCGCCGTCTTTGTTTTTTCCTTCTTTGGTCAACCTTCGGGGGATCCTGCTTCTACAAACCGCTTGAACCAATGTTGTAATCTCACAGATCACATAAGGTTACCAATAATACATACTAAAACATACATAAATATAGAACAGAGACAAGAGACAAGAACAGATAGGATTAAGCAGATTATATTATTACAATGAGTTCATACAATGCAGAGAACTGAACTGAGTTATCGTTTGGCTCAACAGCCTAATATATACAATTTATAGACGGTTATAAAATAACTACCTATTGGTTCGGTGAACTGACATGACTTTAGATGGCTGACCTAATCTCTTTAGTTTAGTCGGCCTACCGACTTAGTCGGCTGATAAACTAAGTCGGCCCATCGACTTAATCGACTGATCGACTAAGTTGGTCCTCGTTCAATTCGACTTATCGACTTGCTCCTTCTACACCAAGTTTAAAACACGGGTACCAAGCTTAAAACACAAATGCTTTAGTTGGAAATATGTCCTAAGAGCCTAAATGTAGTTCTTAAGTATTTGGATTCCCTATAGTGTAAAACGAGGTGAACAAGAGAAACCTCCATCATAGTGAATAGAAGGATATGAATAAAATAGTTCATATCAAAATACATGCATAGAAAAGCATGGTATATTGTACATTTGAGTCTAGTTTACAAGATAACCTCATAGTAGAGGATTTCACTAGTAAGTATGAATTTGAAGTCCATGACATTCCTTTTCTGTAATGACTTGAATCAATCAACACAGATGAAAAGTCGAGAGTTACCAAACCATGTAAGATCATATTTTCCGCTAATGTTGATTTCATTGATGTAACAGAAGAATATGTGGTACCATTGGATGCATGTGTAGTGTTTGGAAACCCATACATGTAAATGAAGTGTGTTATCTTTATCATAGTTTACAACCAATAACACTTGATTAGAGATAATAATTCCTTCATAACTAATGCATATGAAAGTGAATCCAAATCCTCCTAAACCAATCAAATGTCCAACTCCTAATGTCACAAAAGTAAATCAATCAAATATTTACCTCCACCTAATTTCACAAAAGTAGGTAATCTTGATTGTCATCATTTTGAATTGTTTCATAGATTAGTCCTATAACACCCCCATATATGGCAAGGATATCCTTTCCTTAATAACAATTGTTTGAAAATGCAAGAACTCTTTGATGGGAAATGAGATCATCATCCACACCAATAACCTACCTTTATGACATTTAAAAGGCTACAATAACCTTCTACAAGAACGAAATTGCAAATGGATTGTATTTATGTATTCACATCATCTCATAATTTAATATAATCAGGAGAACACTACAAGCTAGAAGGAAAGTTTTCAAAACCATGAATGCATAATCAACATGGATTGAGCGTGGATAACATAAAATCAAATTTTGAACTTGTATACCTTAACCGACATTCATTCCATGTCTCTTGGACATTAATTCCAATATTTTTTCGTTGAAGTCATGTTCATGGCATGGATAATTTTAGGGGCTATATATAGCCCATGGGTTATGTTAAGGGGGTTACAAAAATACAGTGGGCTATTTTCTTATATGGAAATGGTTTTTTCAAATAAAATATATTCTCCAAGTATTTATTAGAAAAAATTAATTCCAACATGAATAACTTCCCATCTATTAATGAGGAAAATGAAAAAAAATATTTTCTCCCTATCAAAATCTCCCTCCAATCTATCTCTCACCTCCAATTTCTAGAGAAATTATAGTGAGATCATTCATTCGCCCCCAGTTTTCAGTAATGGAGGATCCCAAGGGTTATTACTCCTTCCATTTCCCTTGAAATTTAGGCATATGGTTGCATTCTCCTGTATTTTTAATCAATTTCATGTGATACTTTCTTTAAGCCCTCGATTTCCAATATTGGAGGGAAAATCAGTGGCTATTTTGTTGTACATAAAGGCTACAATAATTCATGGTTCACCCACATCACATTGTGCTAGCAGGGTGAAGGTTCTAGTTGATGTGATTCCACCTTTCATTCTTAATTTTGGTGACATTTTAATCTTTCCATAACATCTCCATTTATGAAAGATCAAGTATTGAAGGGGCATGTCACACATGCAATTTATTAGAGAATACATAGTCGCATCAATTTTTTTATCCATTGTTACAATAGATTATTATAATGTAAATTTACCATTTATCATGATTTTTACCATGGATGCTTCTTGAGGCTTGTTGAATTATAGGGCTCATTCGATGTTATTAGGGTTTTATTATATCCTAGAAGTAATGGTTTCGTGAAAGTGTTATGGAGCTCAAAATATATGATTTATTTTATGCCTTCTCATGTTTAAACTATTGACTAGCATTGATATGTTGTTAGGATATGTTACTCTTGATAGAGAGATGCCACATGGTTTTTATATATTCAAACTGAATTTGACCCAGTTGTTTAAAATGTGCTTTTATTAGGATCATTCTCTGTAATTATTATTGGATCAAAGGTGTTATTGAGAGTGTATATGTTCATATTTTATGTCTGTTATTGTTGATGTTTGGGATGTTTGTAAATAAATGAATGCACACTGATTATAATGGTGGTGCTATAGTGGAATGGTCATTATTTTCATTGTCTTGTTGTAGAGTTGTCCAAAGTGTTATGGTAGATTCCTTTATTTGTATTGAGAAGTTTGTGACTGGTATATTTTTTTATTTGTATTTCCAAGTTCGTCAATTCTATTTGTGACCTTAATTTTTTGGGTTTGGTACTTATTTTACAAGACTTTGTTTTTGTATGGGGCATTCAGAAGTAAAATGTTTTTTGATGATTTGTTTTGATGTGTAATTGCTATCATCATTCAAAAATGGATCTAGTTATGTATGATAAATATATGATTTAGTTGGCACATGATACTTCATTTCCATCATGATTGTATATAATATGTACAGGGCATGTTTGATCTAATATGTAGACATTATGACATTTGATATCTAGTGTTTCACATTCAATGAGGGTGCTAAAAAAATGTTACCACATTTCGCATGCTTTTAAAAATTTCAACGACATGGATACAAACACTCCTCAGTTTATATGAGAAAAGTAGTATTTAGCAGAGTAATTATAGTGATATGTGAGGTGATGGATTTATGTGCTTTCTATTCTTGTTAGCGTATGTTATTATTTCTAATAACAATTGCAAGTTTCTAACTAACGCTAAAAATTATAAATCAAATGACACAATTCATATTTTGATTTTCAACAAAATAAAGGAAAAAGTGGCATTTGTATCTATAAATAGATAAGCGGGTTATTTTTTTCTTAGAGGGTAACTTAAAAATGGGTAATTTGGAAAATAAGGTAATTGTAAATTCATACACTATATTATGGTTGTGGGTCTCGATAATAATCCACGTTGTAATAATGGTTGGTGGGTGCCATATTCACTCCACATTGTAAAGTGTTCAATTCTATCAATTTGTTGGTATGTAAAGATTTGGGTCCCCACATGTCCATTGGACCATTAAGGGACAAAATAAAAAGTGGATTCCCCACTTGCCCTGAATCTAGTTAGTGTAGTTGTGTTTCACCAACACCTCTAGTTGTGAGAAACTCAATAGTACTTGTGAAATGTATAAATAAATCTCTCCTCTCTTCACTCATGAATTTGTTCATTTGAGGGTAAAGGAGCCTAGAGAGAGAGTTAAGCTCTAGTATATGCTCTTCTATTGCATCACCTTAGTAATTCACATAATCAAATTCCGAGTCTTCCTAGAAAATATTCACGACGATGTTAGAAGGTTTTATAATTTGATGAAAACATCACGAAGTTTTTACAATATTTAATAATTCAGTGAAATATTCACCAATATTTTACAATATCTTATAATTTACTCAAAATTTTGCCAATATTTTACAAGATTTTATAATAGAATAAAAGATTAGGAAAAAAAATTATATATACATATTATATTATTGATAAAATAGCCTTTGAATTTTCCTATATATTAAGGAGATTCACCTATTTATTATACATATAAATTTTGGGAGCGTTCTTAAAATTATCCCTAGTTCATAATGTGGATTAAAGGGTGTCCATGCTATACCGAGTCCATATACAAGCAATGTAAGATGAGAATTGATAACATAACTCAAAGTTGAACGGATATATGTTAATTGATGTTCATTCCAGGTCTCTTCGGTGTTACTTTATTTTTGTTCAAGTCACATTCATAGTGTGGGTGTAGGGACATTCATGCTATGCCTAGTCCAAGTACATGTGACATGGGTTGACCGTTAGTAGCATGATTCAAATGTAAAATATATATAGGTTAACCGACAGATTCAACATGACTTAAGGGATGTTCAAGCCATGTTTTCTCCATATATGTTCCATGTTTTCAACATGGCATAAGACATGTTCAAGCAATGACTATTCCAAATTCGTTACACTTTCTGGACATAGATTAAGAGATGCTTAAGCCACATACATTATACGTTTGTTTCGCATTTCCAACGTTTCTTAAGCAATGTTCAATCCACACTTTTTAGTAAATACATTGTTCAAAACACATGTTAATTATGACATTGTTTCATCGACACTAATGTAACTTAAGTTATGACGTTTACTATGATTCTATTTTTGGTGTGGTATCTCTCACCTGAATAGTTCAAGTTTCAAAAGAATAATGTCAAGTACAATAAAAACACCTAATCCTTGAATCTAACACCTCAACAAAAAAAGTGTTATGTGATGCAACTCCTCTAAGGATGTCTTGTTGAAACATTTCCAAAACAAGTTATATAACATCTTGTGCAAGAAACATTTTCAACTTTTTACTATTAAATGTAGTTCATTATTTACTTTGGTAATTTGGATTATTGGCCACATTGTTTGCACATACCAACATTAAAACTATGCTCGTTTAACAATTTATTTTGTATTAATAAGGAATTTCATTATCCAAGTATCAAACCATATTATTTCCATGTAATTATTTAACATATGCTTGCATTTTTTTTAGCTTGCCGGTAATCAATTGTGATGCATAAGGAGCATTACTTCATAAATATTCCCTTGAAATAAGTTGTTTGATTATTAATTTTTTTTATATCTGTAATGTCCCCGATCCTCCGACTGGCGAAGAGGACGCTATGGTGTCATTAACGATCTGGGCTAAAAGCCCTATGAACATGTACATACAGATAAATTGAAATAAAAATGCTTAAAACATAAAACCTGCTAATATGCATAATCATTCATATACATAGCAAAAGCAAACATACATTCATTCAAGTATTCAACATGTTCATCATAATTCATTAAACGATAAATATAAACGCAGAGATGAAATGGTTAAGAATACTTATCTTATAAAGGATTCGTCTTGCAACCAGCTACGTCACTGCAATGTTCCACCCAACCATAGGACATCATGCTCCTTAATCTCTTTACAATGCTGCCACCCCCGAGATGGGCATGGTTCCCCAAGGAATAAGGAACAAGTAGGCTTACACATAGCCAAGGATACACAAAACATAGACCAAGCCAACACAGTTGGGTTTATCAGGCCATCAATAAACCAGCTAAGAAAACACAGTTGGGTTTATTAGGCCATCAAGGAGCTAGGAAGGCTAAATGATAAGGTGGTGAGCTCATTGAAGAGTTAAGGACACCTACACTATAAATAGCCTAACTTCTAGGATACCCACACACACCCAACATAAGGAAATTAGTCCCTTCTCTGCTACACAGTCCCTTAGTCCCTAACCTACCTTCCCGTGATATTCAGGGATTGTGGAGAAGAAAACCAGCTATCTAGCTCTATCTGTGTGGCTTCCAAACACACCAGGTTTTTCAAGCAAACCAAGCTCTCATCCCCACTCCAACAGAGTCTGAAGAACAACCACTGCATACACATAGCCAAAGAAGCTATTCACAGCTGGGACAGGGGAAAGAAACTCCTGAGTCATTCTTGGCCCTATCGTGGCCAAAAAAACTCCATAACAACCTACAACAACCCAAAACGTAAAAGCAAACACAACCAACAAAACGTGGGGGAACAACAACTCTCAGTCTCAATCAGTGAAGTAACGGGGAATTTACACAGTCGACAATGGAGGAAGTAAACAGACCCTCAACCTATGCCTGAGAAATAACATACCCATCGACCACATCCATAGGGAAAAATACATGCCTCTAGCCGAGAATGCTAATGGCCAAATCGGCACCCCCTTGCTCCCTGCGTGAGGAACCACGATGGAGAAGCCCAAACGGTGCGTGAGGAAACAAAACATCTCCGCGTGAGATGAACAAGCTTGGGAGAGTGGAAGAATGTCCCATGCAGTCGTGGAGTGAATGGAATAATGGAGGATCCACCTAGAGTGATGGGGTAGTGGTTTCCTGTAATCATGAGGGTCAACCTGCTAGCGGAGTGTGCGTGTGGGCAAGGACTGACAGTCCTGCCGCACTCCACTCCCCAGCAATAACTGCCCCAACTAATCAACAGAACTTTTAATGTGGTAGTTGGATGAGACAAAGGAAGGTGAACAAGTCAAAAAGAGTGGCGACACATTGCTTTTCCCCTAAGGCTCAAGGTTTAACAATTCCTCCTCCATATCCTTAAAAATATCATTCCCTTTTCAATATGGTTTTAATGACATAGCTGGTTGGGGTTTATTTAATTAAAAAGCATATTTACATGATTGCAACTAATATGTGTCATATACCACGATATGCCATCGGCAATGATTCTGTTCACAGAAACATAACACAACCAAATCGATGGTGGGGATTTTGCCTTTAGCTCCACACCATGATTCATTACAATATATAAAACATGTACATTTAATGCAATGGGGTCAAAACCAGGGTGTTACATCCCCCTCCCCCTTCAATAGCACTATCCTCAGTGCTTTACAAAATTGAACAAAATGCTAGACTGGTATCACCTCAGTGTTCCGCAGAATTGAACAAAAATGGATGTGCCAATCGCATGGCATCCTTCAGTTCCCATGTACCCTCTTCAGGTCCGTAGTGCTCCCATTGCACCTCTACCTGCCCTATGGCATGGTTCCAGAGCATTGTGACCTTCTTGTCGAGGATGCGCATTGGATCGGTTCGGAACTCTCCCTCGGATTCCACCTGAATCACATCCCAATTTATCACATGGTTAGGATCATGTACATATCTCTTAAGAAAATAAACATGAAAAACATTATGAGATCTAGTGCTAACAGGAAATGCAAGTCTATATGCAACTGGCCCTATTCTTTCAAGCACTTCAAACGGCCCACAATATCTCGGTGATAGCTTGGTACAACTTCCAAGATTCAAGGAACTCTTCCTTGCCCTCACTCTGAGGTAAACATGATCTCCAACACTGAAATCCCTATTCACCCTATGCTTATCTGCATATTTTCTGTCTGTCCTGTGCTGCTTTTAGATTTTGCCTGATCTTTACAACCTCTTGCTCCATTTCCTTAAGCAATTCTGGTCTAAGCACAACCCTATTCACTGGATTATCCCAAGTCACTGGTGTCCTACACCTTCTTCCATACAAAGCTTCATACGAACTCATCCCCAAGGATGCCTGCTGTCCATTGTTATAAGAAAATTCTACCAAGTGGAAGTAATCTTCCCACTTGGTTGGTTTTTCCATCACATACATACAAAGCATATATTCAAGCACCCGATTAACTCTATCTATCTGCCCATCTGTCTGAGGATGGTATGCAGTGTTGAAGTTTAGCTTTGTACCCAAATCTACAAACAACCCCTTCCAAAAATTGGAAGTGAACTTGACATCTTGGTCAGAGACTATTGCCTTAAGCAATCCATGCAATTTGAAAATCTCCCTCATGAAGATCTTTGCAATGTCATCAGTCTTATGCATAAACTTAACCGGTATAAAATGTGCTGCCTTAGTCAACTTGTCTACCACAACCATGATGGAATCATGTTGTCTCCAAGTCATTGGAAATCTTGTGATAAAATCCAGGGAAATAACTTCCCATTTCCATTCTGGAATTGGCAAAGGCTGCAACAATCCTACTGGGTGTTGATGCTCAACCTTTACCTGCTAACATTTCATGCACCTTGAAATGTATTCAGCCATATACTTTTTCATTCCTAGCCAAAAGTACTGCTTTCTGGTGGTAACAATTGTCTTCTGGTATCCTAGGTGACCAGAATACAGAGTTTGATGGATTTCATCCATAACAACTCTCCTCAAATATGCTACATTTGTAATGTAAATTATACCTTTATAAGTAATAAGTCCATCTTCTTCCAATTTATATCCCTCATACCTCTTCTCAAGACTTTTCTGCTGCAATTTTTCTTTTACCAGCTCATACAATTCATCTCCAGCAACATGATCAACAATCTGCTACCTCAAATCTGACTGGAAAATACTAAGAGATGCCACATGCATGTCTTGCACCTTCCTGCTGAGTGCATAAACTACCTTATTGTCTTTTCCCTTTATGTGCTTGATTTCAAAATCAAACTCACATAAAAACTCCAGCCATCTCGCTTACCTAGCATTCAGAGTAGGTTGATCAAACAAATACTTCAGATCAAATTGGTCTGTCCTTAGCTCAAATATTCTACCCATCAAGTAATGCCTCCACATCTTGAGAGCATGTACTATGGCTGCAAGCTCTAGATCATGAGTGTCATAGTTCTTCTCATGCTCCTTCAGCTTTCTCGACTCATAACATATCACGTGGTTGTCCTACATAAGGACTCCTCCAAGCCCTTGTCTGCATGCATTGGTACATACCAAAAAATATTTCTTTGGATCTACAACTTTCAATACTGGTGCACTGGTGAGAAGATTCTTCAACCACTAGAAGATTTATTCACACCTTGATGTCCATTCAAACTTTATCCCCTTCTTTTGAAAATAAGTGATGGCATGTGCAACCCTGGAGAATCCTTCAATGAATCTCCTGTAGTATCCTACAAGTCCCATAAAAGATATTACATCTGTCACATTTCTTAGAGTAGGACAATTCATAATGGCCTCAATCTTTTCAAGGTCCACAGATATACCCTCCTCAGAGATAATGTGACCCAAATACTGAATTTTGTCTCTATAGAAGTCACATTTTCTCAGCTTTGCATACAACTGATGCTCCATGAGCAATTGCAATGTCAATCTCAAATGCTCTTTGTGTTCTTCCTCATTCTTAGAATAAACAAGAATTTCATCAAGGAAAACAAGAACAAACTTGTCCAAATACCTGCTAAAGACACTGTTCATAAGGCACATAAATGTAGCTGGTGCATTTGTGAGACCAAATGGTACCACTACAAACTCATAATGTCCATATCTTGTTCTTAAGGTTGTCTTATGAATGTCTTCATCCTTGATTCTTACTTGATGGTAAGGATACCTCAAGGCAATCTTGGAAAATACCTTTGCTCCTCTCATTTGATCAAAGAGGTCATCAATTCTAGGAAAATGATATTTGTTCTTCACAGTAACCTTGTTCAACTGTCTGTAATCAATACACAACCTAAGTGTACCATCTTTGTTCTTTACAAATAGAACTGGTGCTCTCCAAGGAGACACACTCGATCGGATATACTTCTTTTCCAATAACTCTTGCAGTTGCATCTTCAATTCTAGCATCTCCGATGTACTCATCCTGTAGGGTGTCTTGGACACTGGTGCTGCTCCTGGCACAAGTTCAATTGTGAAATCAATGTCCCTTTTTGGAGGAAGCCCTAGAATCTCATCAGGAAACACATCCCTGAATTCCTGTAACACCTGATAGTCCTCCAACCTAGGAGTTTCATCTCCTGTTGGCTCCAAAATATGAGCTGCATACAATTGGAAACCCTTCCTACAAAAATTCTTCAACTGCATTTATGAAACCTGCCGTACATAAATCACCTTTGGAATACCTTTCACAACTACTGGGTTTCCTTCTTCATCCATGCATTCAAAAGTCTTATTATAACATTCAAGCTTCACCCTGTGAGCTTCTAACCAATCCATTATAATGAGAACATCATAGGAACCAAGTGGTAGAACATTCAAATCTACACAAGTGATCAATCCATCCATGACCAATGGACATTTCTCTACCACTTCACTGACCTTTCTCTTGGTTCCAATGGCTAGCTAAACTAACCAATATTTCCTATGCTTTTCTTTCTTAAAAGCACAAATCTCCACTACTCTAGGAGTAATGTAACCTTGAGTAGAACTAGGGTCAATCAAAATAGAAACAGATTGCTCAACAATCTTACCTGCAACTTCAACCACAGTTGACTGGTGATCTGCCTGGCGGTCCTTCTGCTGCATAAATCCTAGGGACTACCCTTGTTACTTGACCCACTGTTTCTGCTTCTTGAATGTTGTAAGCTGGCCTTACAATTTCATTCTTGAGTGGACAATATCTACGCAAGTGGGGTCCTTTACATCTCCAACATTGAAGTTGTCCTCTATTCTGTTGTGGATCTTCAGGATTTTCTCCTGTCACTCCAACTGGCTTACTCGCAGCTTGGGATGGTTGCTTCTGCTGATTCCTAAAGTTAGAAGGTTTGAAACCTTTCTTTCTTTGGTCAAACTTATCATTCTTCTTGTCCTTCCATGCCTTATGGTAATTAGGTTTACCTTTGCTTTGCTCATAGCAATACTTAGCCTTTCTTATTGCTTCTTCAAGAGTTCTAGGTTTGTAAAACTCAATCCTGTCTTTGTAAGACTGAGGCAATCCACTCAGAAATCGCCGGACCTTCACTTTTTCATCTTTGATGTACCAGACATACCTCAATAGCTCCAAAAACTTATTTGCATACTCTTCCATGGTCTGCTGTCCCAAACTCAGCTCATGGAACTCCTTAATCTTGTCATCATAATACCTGTCAGAGAGGTATTTTTGCTTGAAATACTTGAATTGTTTCCACTTAAGTCTCATTTCACTGATCCTCTTTACTTGCTTGAAGTGTTCCCACCAAATGGATGCTCTTCCATTCAGATCGAATATGGAAACTCTTGCATTCATGTTTCCCAAATAATCCTGAAATTGGAAGTACTTCTTTATCCCAAGAAGCCAAGCTTCAGCCTCTTGTCCAGTCTTTACCTCACCATCAAATGTAGGAGGTTTAGCCTTGTTAAATTCATCCCGAGAGTGATCCCTATGGTGTTTCCTTCTTTTTATTTTATGAGAAGATGAGCTTGAATCCCCGCTAGATTTTGTAGAGTCAGATGATCCACTAGAAGTACTTCTCCTTCTCCTAGTACTGCTCTTACTGCCTTCAGGTCTTGCTGTACCCCTCCTAGAGTCTATCTTTCTTTGCAAGTCTGTCAAGCTCTGCAACATAGCAGCATTCAACAGATGCTGCTCTTCCTGGGATTTGATCAAGCTTCTCATGGTGGCTGCAACATCTGACAGTGTCTCTTGGAACCTCCTTCCATTAGATTCTATGTCATCATTTCCATTACAGACATTTTCTCCCATGGCATCTCCCTGACGCTCATAAGAATCCCGATTATCATATCCATCATGGGTTCGCATAACTAAACCGCCACTTACTTACCAAACTGTACCACTTGGAATACTGCCCTTGAAGGTGTCTATGATTTTGCAAACGTGTTAGTAACACAACTGTTAGATGCATAATATTGATATAAATCAGAACTACTTACCTTCCTCTCTTGGAAAAATCATAAAATACAATTTTTCCCAAACACAAAATCTTCTTCTTTTTCAGCCCTGTAATCCACTGACAATCTGCTGAAAAAAATCACTGAAAACCAGCTGAAACTCGGTGAGAATTCCTTCCTACTTGAAAAACTCAAATTTTTCCATTTTCCCAATCGGGCCTCTTCCCAACTAAAATTCCGACACTTTGGCGACCTAATCAACAAATTTCCTTCGATGCTCATCGATGGCCCTAACAAATAATATTTTTCGGTGTATCAGATCCTCGATCGTCTAAGTTCTTGGATTATTTATCGGCGATGCTAAGGACTGTTGTGTGTCGGCGACCAGAACGTTAATCACCATAGTATACGGTATCGATGATTGAAACTGTTATCTCCTATGGCATCGGTGGTCAAAACCACTATTCATCGGGTGGATAGTTCTCTAGGCGACCGCAACTGCGGGCATCAAACCGTCTGAGGATTCCGCAGACCATAACACTCATTGGCAGTCTCATCATTTGTTTTCCTCCGCTATATCGGCGATCAGATCCACTAATCCTCTTCACCGTATTGGTGATTCAAACAAAAAACCTTTTCTACTGCGTCGACGACCTGAGCACTATTGGCAGTTGAAGACTCTAATCATCGGGGTGATAGTCCAACTGACAGCCACAACGGTGGAATCCCAAACAACTAAATTTTTTTGATGTATCAGCAGCTCAAACCACTAATCTGCTCCATCGTATCAGCGATCTGATCTTCTATTCTTCTCCGATGTGTTGATGCTCTCATCAACTAAATTTTGCCGAAGCCCATCGGCGATCCCATCAGCTAAATTTCACCAACGTGTTGGTGGTCCAAACAACTAAAAGTTTCCGACGTATCAGTTGTTCAAACAACTAAATTTTGTTGATGTTTCAGCGGCTCCATCATCTAATCATCAGCAATCCAATCAACTAATCTTCTCCGATAGTCGATGGCCTCATCACTTATAAAAAATTTTGAAAAAAAATTCTCTTTATCTTCTTCCTTTGACACTTCGTCGGTTATTTCATTAACTATTTTCTATCGACACTATGGCTACTCCATCAACTAAAATTCACCGACATTCGCCGCTGCATCGACTCCTCAAACAACTAATTTTCTCTGACAATGGTGATGTTTCAGCGACTCCATCATCTAATCATCAGCAATCCAATCAACTAATCTTCGCCAATCGCTGATAGTCGATATCGGATGTTCTTTCAACTAAATTGAGTTGGCGTTTCGACGATCTTCGGCTGATATCCGTCGAAACTGCGGCTCCCACATCCCTTATTCTCCGTCGGCGATTGACGAGCACTTAGAAAACTTTCTGCAAATTTTCTTCCAACTGTCCTCCGTCGGGTGGGCTTCTGCCTAGCTCTCCGTTGCATTGGAAGAGCTTCACAGTAAATTTTCCGATGAGTTGACAGTTCTAGCACTTATAAAAATTTGTGGAAGTTTTCTGTCATAAATTTCTGATCTCTGCGGGGCAGAAGGAAACCTGCCTCTCCTGGCTGATCTTTCATGGCCCATTCAGGCCCATGCTATAACGTCAGCTCTGATACCACAATGTAACGTCCCCGACCCTCCGACCAGTGAAGAGGATGCTACGGTGTCATTAAACATCTGAGATAAAATCCCCATGAACATGTACATACATATAAATTGAAATAAAAATGCTTAAAACATAAAACCTTCTAAGATGCATAATCATTCATATACATAGTGGAAGCAAACATACATTCATTCAAGCATTCAACATGTTCATCATCATTCATTAAACAATAAATATAAATGCAGAGAACAATGGTCAATAATACTTATCTTATAAAGGATTCGTCCCGCAACGAGCTACGTCGCTACAATGTTCCACCCAACCATAAGCCAGCGTGCTCCTTAATCTCTCAGCAATGCTGCCACCCTCGAGTTGGGCATGATTCCCTAAGGGATAAGTAACAAGAAGGCTTACACATAGCCAAAGATACACAAAACACAGACCAATCCAACATAGTTGGGTTTCTCAGGCCATCAACAAACCAACCAAGACAACACAGTTGGGTTTATTAGGCCATCAAGGAGCTAGGAAGGCTAAATGCTAAGCTGGTGAGCTCATTGAAGAGCTAAGGACACCTACACCAGAACTAGCCTGACTTCTAGGACACCCACACACACCCAACACAAGGAAATCAGTCCCTTCTCTGCTACACAGTCCCTCAGGCCTTGACCTCCCTTCTAGTGCTATTCAGGGGTTGTGGAGAAGAAATACAGCCCTCTAGCTCTCTCTGTGTGGCTTCCAAACACACCAGGTTTGTCAAGCAAACCAAGCCCTCATCCCTAATCCAACACAGTCCGAAGACCAACCACTGCATACACGTAGCCAAACAAGCTATTCACAGCTTGGACAGGGGAAATCAACTCCTGAGTCGTTATTAGCCCTATCATGGCCAAAATGACTCCATAACAACCTACAACAGCCCAAAACGTAAAAGCAAACATAGTATTGGAGGAGCAAGTCAGTAAAGCCGACTAGAACTATAGCCAACTTAGTCGATTTTCCTACTAAGTTGATCAGCCGACTAATTAGAGATTAGGTCGGCCACATAAGGTCGTGTCGGTTGACCGAACCGACAAGTAGTTATTTGTAACTATTTTGCAATTCATATATACTAGGCTGTTGAGCCAGATGATAAATCGGTTCATTTCTCTGTATTGTATGGACCCTTTCATTATAATATAATCTATTATTCTACCTGCTTGTTCTTATCTCTTGTCTCTGTTATGTATGTATGCTTTTAATGTGTATTATTGGTAACCCTATGTGATCTGTGAGATTACAACATTGGTTCCGTTGCCAGTAGTACATGTCTGAGATGTATACAAGTATATGATATCAAAACAAGAGATTAAGGACTGGTGGGAGCGTAAAATAGCAAACTACTTGCAAAATTACGCATGAAGAAACAGATTAATGACTGCTCAAGTAAAATAAAGGTTCTTTACCGAGACTCATGAGAAGTTTGTAGAATCGGTACCCCAGCTTTTGAAGAAACTTCTGGATGAAAAATTTAGAAGCGACTAAATACCAATAGCTTCTAAACAAACTGATTCGAGGGGGAAGGACAAACCTATTAGAGTGGTTTGAAAAGATCACCGATGATTTCTGCAAGGAGCAAGCTAGAGAGGAAATAATTTCAGTAGAATCCATTCAGAATAAATTCTATACAGACCTTACCGAATAGTTCATGTCCTCCTTACAGACCTTGTTGTTTAAATTCTTGATAGAAAAAGGAGTGGGTTGTTATAGCTGATTTTACCACTCCAGGTGAATCACACTTGTATGGCCTTCCCTTGTCCCTCTGCAGACTCCTTAGACCCCTTAGACCATTTTTTGTCCTTTGATGTTTCGTAGACCATCCCTAAAAACATGTGTAAATTTATATACGTGACTTTTAAACCCCTAATCACGTATATACGTAGATTTGAACCCTGAAACTGCGTACATCGGGATGTGTACAAAATCCAAATCCTTTTGGAGTTTTCCTTGACATCGATCTGACTCACTTGACTCCTGGCCTTCCCTATGCCTTGAGATTGCTCAGATTCGACCTTTCCTCACCCCTTTGAAAAGATATATAAGGAACTCTTTGGTACATTGAAGGAATATGAGAGAATTGAGAGCAAAGAAACTATAGTCCATTGTTGCCAAAACTTATGCTTGAGTTTGCATCCCTTTGTCCCTTGGAGCACTTTTGTGTTCTTCCCAAGCTTGCTTTTTGATTGTGAGCTTGCTGTCAAGAGATAGAGGATTGAGGTGGTGGAGGCCCAAGTGGGGGATTCAGTTTCTTCGATTTGTAGATGTGCTGACAAAGGTTGTTCCATTGTAATATCTGATTTTATATTAATAGAAATATCTTTTTCTGTCCAATAATGTATGTTTGAATGAATATTTTATCCATGGATGATTTCAAATGCTTATACATTGTTGATTATATATGCTAGAATAGATCTAACACCAATATATATAGTATGCTTGTATTGTTTACTTGTTGTTGACGAAGTGAATGATCAATTCAAGTTGAAGCTGGAAAGCGCAACGGGGATCTACTTCAACCGTCCGAAATAATGTATGAGGTATGATCGTTTAGTGTTAGATATTTAATTTCTATTGCATATTGGAAAGGATTGATTTCTGGAGTCAAGATGTCTGTTGTGGTACCCCAATCCATAGGAATTTCTCTCCGTAATAGAATTGGAAACACCACTGGAGAGTTCCTAGTAGTTTTCCTTTGGGGGTTTTCTATCGGCGTTCAATGACTTTGAATTGCTCTTTTTCTCTTGTTTCTGTGTCGGGTCTGGGGGCATGTTTGCTTGGTAGTGTCTGATTGGTGTGAAGCTTGTTTCAACTTGTATGTTTGCCTTTATTTTTATGAACCTTTCTTCATATACGTGAGTTTTGAACTCACAGTCGCGTATGTACGCGGGTTTCTCTGCCATTTCCATGTATACACACGGGTTTACTGCGAACAGTCGCGTATGCCCTTATTTTTTCCTTTTAGAAGAAGTTGAATGGTTTCTGGGTGAATTTTGATGATTGCTGAGTCTCCTTTGATACTACCAGAGTCTGTATACACCTCTATTTCTGACCAGAGATGCTTTTTTTAGGGTAAATTTCTTTTTTAAGAAGGTTCTTGTCATTGCATTTTCAATTTTTTGTTTTGGGATTAGTGCATTAGACTTCTTTTACCTTAGTGCTTTGCTTGAGTGCTGCTTGAGTGTGCTTGCAGATTCTGGGGATTGTAGAATCATTCTTTTTCTTTTTATATCTCATTTTATTTCAAAAAATCCAAAATATTTGCTTATCATCATGCATTGCGTTTTGCATTTTGCATAGTACTTGCACTAGATTTGCTTTGGACTATTAGTCAGGATTTCATATAGGAAAGCTTGCATTTATCATTTGAAGAAAATTGTGCATTTCATGTAGTAGCACACCCTGTTTTCATGGACACAATGCATTTGCATTGATTTTTAGGTGGGCATTTTACTTCATGTTGTGTCATAACACCATTAGTTGCATGGCCATATCCCTCTTTTGAGTAATAAAGCCAATTAAAATCAATGCTTAATTAAAATGAACTACACTATTTTATTTGATAGGGTTCACCAACAAGATTAGGTTTTAGGGTCTTGGAATAGTTCATTGTGAGTAAATTCTCCAAGACCACTAAACAAAAACATGTATGTGTCTGTCCAGGTGAGTGTGTGAAATTCCTTGGTATAACCAATGTTTCTCAGGATCCTCCTCTCAAAAGGGAGTTAAGCACGAGGCAGTGTGAGCGGTTATTGATTGGGATGACCCCTAGTCATAACTGGGTAGCATCGGAGATATTTCCAAGATTGTATTCGTATCTGGGGGATCTTTCGAGAGTTTTAGGCTTTTCTACCCTACCCATACCGTCAATCCCGCTTGCGACTGTCCGCCTGAGCATTGATTATATTGAGGTGACCTTACTGGCCTTGCCTAGGATATTGAGGGAGTAATTTGCAGGGATTATTCTGTAGGTGTCCCAACCAGGTTGGGATCAGACAGCATAGTCGCTTTACGCGTTGAAGCTGAGGGCCACAATATTTGGTTACATACATTTGCTTGTTGTGTATGGGAGTCTCAAGCCTCTCCTAGGCAAGACATACCTGCTTCATTCGGGAGCTCACTTATCCTACCCTTGATTGATTGTATTTGGCTTTATATTTTATTGGTGATTGCTCTATGCATGTTAGCTTGCCTAGGGTTTGCATAGATAGAGAGTCTTTTATATTTTTTGAGTCATTATGGATTTGGGTATGGCTCCTCGTCATTCTCATCATTTAGCAGGACTTCCACCTTCTACATATCCTCCTCCTTTGGGAGTGAGAAATAGACAGTCCATGTGGACTACTTCGCACATTAATTCACACACCATGGGAGACCATATAGAAGGTATTCCTAAACCACCTTCTCCCATTCATGTGGAAGATGGGGAGTTTACTCCTAACTATGATCCTTTACCCGACTTGATTGAGTTAGGTCCTGTGATTTTTGAGATAGGAACCTTTCATGATAGACCTACTTACTCTAGGGTTGATTCTCCATTGACACATCACTGGTATGGAATGTCGGAGGATGACGAGACTCATTTTGAACCCGTGAGCACTATTTATGGTAGTTATGGTATGTCTGGTTTTCCCACACATGATTTGGAATTTCATGTCGAATCTGAGTTCGAGCCTAACACTATGCCTGGGGGAACTCTCTTTACTTACCATGTGGAGAGGTTTGGGAGCACTAGTCATATTTCACCTTCCATCCTGGCGGTGGAAGCTACATCACATATTCCTCCTAGGTCTAGGGTTAGTGATCCTATTAGGATACCAGATCTGAGATGAGTGACTATAGGGAATAGTATGTACATAATTACATAGATCCCTTCATCCTCTGTCCCTAATTCTTAGAATGTTCACCCTCCACCTCATTCATGTGGTCCTTTGGGCCAGGACGTTGCTACGAGTTATGTCCGTACTGCGGTTACTAGACCGGTTGTGTCTCAGGTGCATGTATTGCCCATTGTTTCAAGAGGTCATGGTCATACTTCTATAGGTCACATTCCTACTTTCATAATGTATATTCCTACTTCCGGAGCGTATGTTCCTACTTACGGAGTGTCTCATGGGACATCTCATGTGATGACTTATGGACCTTATTATGGGACACAGTGTGGATAGGGTTCTTCACCTTATGGGTGTGGGTATCAACAACCTACTTACTCTCCAAATTATGGCTTTGCACTTCGAATAGTCAAGGTACACCACACTATGGTGCTTCCATGCCACCCTATATGGGTCAAACGGGAGGAGGGAACTATGGCCAAGGCCATGGTGGTTATGGTAACTAGACCTATGTGAATCAGAACTACTAGGGAGTGGTCCATCGACCTAATCATCCTAGACTCCCTTTCCTCGCAACACTGAATCTTCCTGACTTGTTGAGATTGACAAATGATCCTGTAGCTCATGACCTGGCTTGGCTGGATGTCCCTAATAAGCTTCCCTCGTACATACCCAAGTTCGAGGGAAAACTGGGAGAGGATCCGAGTGAAGATGTTACTACCTTTCACCTATGGTGATCTTCGAATTGCTTACACCGGGACTCAATCCGTTTAAGGCTGTTTCAACACACCCTTACAAGGCCTGCCATGAAATGGTATATAGAGCTACCTAGGGGAGCATTCGCATGGTTTGATGACCTAGCGATGACTTTTCTTAACCACTTCCATCTACCAGTGCATTATGACGTTGGTACTGAACTCTTGTCGACATTTTGGCAGGATAAAGCCACACATATCTCAGATCATATCCAAGAGTGGCATAGAATAAAGAGGTTAATTAAAGCCTTTATACCACCGGAATTCCTCCTTGAATGGTTCCTTAAGTCGTTATTGCCATATATAGCAAAGGATGTTTCTACATACAGAGTGAAAAATTAGGAACAAGTCATTTTTAGGGCACAGGAACTAGATTTGATTTATGCTCAGTCTAGTTTGTTATATGAGATCATTCCCAATGCTTCGTGTTCTAGTTTCGACCCCAAAGTTAAACCTAGACCACATGTCGATGGCATTGTGGGTTGTGCAAGTGCTAAACCTATGGATTCAGTTGCAAAACAAGTTAGTCAATTTTTAATCAACCAATCTGCTTTGGGACAAGCCATGGCTTCGTCTCAACCCACCCAAACAGCGAGTGTACTTTCGGTGCAATCGTCGGACTAGAAGGATAACTAGCAGCCCAAATGGAATAAAAGGAAGGGTAAGAATAATCGTAAGGGTGGGAATAGGAATGAGAATGCTAATAATAATGATAAGAACACCCGTAATGCTAGGGGGGACAAGCAAGATAAACGTAAGGTTAAATTCCCTTGCAATTTGTGTAAGGACGATCACCTCACTTACTTGTGCCCTCGTATCGATGAAGCCTTGAGATTCTTGGAACAGGGCCCAGCTGTGCTAACTAACCCTTTACCCCACAATAAAAATATGAACTTGAGGACCCATGATCATTCTAGTGGTGATCAATATCCGCCAGAGGGTAGTGGTCGTGGTTGCATTAACATGGTACGTGCTGCAAAAGTTGTGACCTATGCGAAGGACTATGGTTCGTCACAACCCAGCCCAAGAAAGGAACTTGATCCATTAGGGTCTCCTTTGCATATTGAGAAACCTATGGATAAACCTGAAGCTACACCTCACATTCCTAAGGGAGTCCTTAAGCGTTCGGGGCACAATCCTAATTCCCGAGACACCCAAAACTATTCAGTTGTCGAGGATTTGGGTCACACTCCTTGTGCGATGTCTGCACTGGAAGTGCTTCAGAGTTGTCCTTCACAATGGAAGGATTTGTTTTCTGCCCTTGGTGTGAATGAGGATAATTCTTCCTTCGTGATTAAATTTGAAACCGTAGGACTTCAACCTCACTTGCCTTACTATGTGTCTCTTTTGATTCACGTAGAATGTTTTAACATGACCATCAAGCGCACTATGATTGACGAAGGTGATGCCACTTCTGTGATGTATTTATCATGTTGGAAGGGTTTAGGCTCCCCTAAGTTGTCTAAATTAGTGACCATGTTAACTATGTTCGATGGGAGATCGTTTAGGCCACATGAGATTCTTCCTTCCCTTAAGGTTGCGATAGAGGTCGAGGTGGTTGATGCGCCCCTTGACTACAATCTCCTACTGGGTAGGAATTGGATGTACAGTATGCAAGCCGTATCTTCTTCCCTATTTTTCGTTGTATGATTTCCATTTAACAGGAAGATAGTCAGGATTGATCAAATGTCATTCAAGAATTCGTCAGTTACCACATCTTCGGGAGATTCGATCCCGATCGTTGAACACTCTCAGCCAGCAATTGGGACTGTGGGTGTAGGCATGTATCCATCCCTCATGGGAAGCTTTAGTTGTCCTGCACCGATCCTTATGATAGGGTCTATTTCCAGTGAGGCTTCGACATCTATGAGATCGGTGTCTTTTTGCATGAGTCATATGGAAGAACCTTGGATTATTCCTACACCGAGTACTCTGAGTGAGCCCATCGTGATAGACGTACCGTTGCCTGCAACTATGGTAGCTTATCAAGCTAATATTGAGTGTGTTGCAACGACCAGTCCTTCCTCTTTGCGGATGGAGGAGGAGGACCCTTATGTGCTGTCGGCATGGGCAGTGCAGTCTTCTCACATGCATGACTACCTTGATAATATTTTCCCTTTAGATGAAGTGATTATTGAGGCCATGTCGGGAGTTGAGCCAACATGGGACTAACTCCATCATAGATCTTATTTTATTCTTGAGCTTAACCGCTTGGAGCGTGAGGAATTTAGGGAAGTTCTTAGAGAGAGAGTTGGTAGTCCTATGCTTCCATTAAGCTCTCCTGGTTCGATGGCTAATGGAAACATGACAAACATATCTTCAATGATTCTTATCAATATCTCTCGCGATCCTGGCAGGATAGAGAATGTCTATATTGGGGCAGAATGTTCCCATGATGAGATTCAAGAATTCACCAAGCGGTTTAAAAAATTCCATGATATCTTTGCTTGGTATTACGATGAAATGCTAGGTATCGACCCTCGTATTGTCGAACACAAGATTAAGACTTATCCCAACGCTAAGCCTATTCGAAAATGCTTGCATGCGGTGAATCCTAGGAAAGCACCTGCGATTAAGGTAGAGATAGAGAAACTGTTGAAAGCTAGTTTTATCTATCCCGTTCCCTTGACGGAGTGGGTTTCAAACCCCGTTCCGGTGGATAAGAAGTAGGGAGCGATCCACATATGTATTGATTTCCATGATTTGAATCATGCCTGTCTTAAGGACAATTTCCCCACACCATTTATTGATCAGATTTTTGATGAGTGTGCGAGTAGCGAGGTTTTTTCCTTCATTGATGGCTTTTTCGGATATAATCAGATACAAATTAAACCTGAGGACCAACATAAGACTGCATTTATTTGTCCTTGGGGAAATTTTTCATATCAAAAAATGCCTTTTGGCCTTAAGAACGTCAGAGCTACTTTTCAGCGGGCAATGACCTTGATCTTCCACAATCTCAAGTCGATTATCGAGGTATTTTTGGATGACCTTACTGCTCATTCTCGTATGAGAATGCGTCATTCCTATCACTTGAGATTGGTATTCGAAAAATGTCGCCATTATTTGGTTAGGTTAAATCCTCACAAGTGCATCTTTTGTGCCAAGTTAGGTCACTTGTTAGGATTCATCATTTCTAAAGAGGGTATAAGAGTCAACCCTTTGAAGGTTGAGGCAATACTTCAATTGTCTCCCCCAAAAAATATTCGTCGTCTTCAATGTTTTCAAGGCATGGCAAACTTTTTACGAATATTTGTTGTCAATTTTTCCAATTTGACTAGAGGCTTCATGCGCCTTTTAAAGAAGGACACCACCTTTTGTTGAGATGAGTGAACCCAGGAGTCCTTTGATGCGCTCAAGTGAGCCCTAGCATCGGCCCCAGTGATTAGTCCCCCAGACTATAGCCGTGATTTTCTAATTTATGTGGCCACGTCCATGGAGACGATTGGTATGGTTTTGGTTCAAGAGGATGAGGAGCTCCAAGAGAATGCCATATACTATCTGAGCCGGAACCTTATTGACACAGAGATTCATTATTCTCATGTTGAGAATCTTGCTTTAGCTACTGTACATGCAGTTCAATGGTTGAGACATTATATTCTCCTTCACCAGACCTTGGTTGTAGCCCATGTAAATCCATTTCAATTCATCCTCACTCGAAAGATGATTTGGGGAAAATATAGTAAATGGATTGTCAGCCTACAAGAATTCAATCTCGAGTTTGTTTTGTTAAAGTTGAAGAAATCGTTAATTTTGCAGATCTTATATCGAATTTCCCAAGCGAGGCCGAGGAGTTAGTTTGTGAAGATACCTTTGTCGATGAACACATCTTCTTAATCTCAACTTTAGACCCCTGGTATGGGGATATCATTATATATTTACAAACATTGAAGGTCCCCACTCACCTCTCACGGGATGAACGATGATGATTACCTCACGTGTCTAAGAATTACCTCATAGTGGATAACACTTTGTACCGTAGTGGGGTAGATTCCATTTTATGACATTGTTTAAATCATGAAGAGGCTGAGGTAGTGCTGAATGATTTCCATGGAGGGGCGTGTGGTGGTCATTTATCTGGGCTTTCTATAGCCCAAAAAATATTAAGAGCAGCTTATTTATGGCCTTCGATCTTTAAATATTGTATAGATGTGGTCAAGAGGTGCCACCCTTTCCAGGTGTTTGCACATAATATGCACTCGTAACCTGCCCCGTTACATCCCATCATCACCGTTGGTCCCTTCACTAAGTGGGGGCTTGATTTTATGGATTGCAACCCAAATTTAGCTGGGGGGCATAATCACATCATAGTGGCTGTTGATTACTTCATGAAATGGGCTGAGGCTATGCCTACAGTTAAATCCGATGGTGAGACAGCTGCGCACTTCATATTCAACCAGATTATTACTCGGTTCGAAATTTCGAAAGAGCTTGTCACTGACCATGGATCGCACTTTCAGAATCATATGATGGAAGAGTTGGAATCAAAGTTAGGGTACAAACAAGAGAATTCCTCCTCTTAATACCCTCAAGTGAATGGACAGGTAGAAGTAGTGAATAAATCACTCAAATCCATTCTCCAACAAACCATCGCACAGAGCAAGAATAATTGGCACATCATGTTATATCCTGCTTTGTGGGCATATAGAACCGATGTTAAGACTACCACGGGTTTTTCTCCACATCAACTTGTACATGGAGTGGAGTCGGTATTTCCAGTTGAATGTGATATTCCTTCTTTGAAGCTAGCCGTAGAGCTCTTACCAGACACTTCACCATTATAGGAGCATTTGGTACACCTTGAGCAACTTGATGAGCAGTGTCGAGATGCCTTGGTGGCTCTAGAAGTAAATAAATGTCGCGTAAAAGTCCAGTACAATAAGTTTTTCTGTCTAAGGAGGTTTAGTGAGGGAGACTTGGTCCTTTTGTGGGATCAACCGAAAGAATCCTTGGGGGCAGGAAAGTTTAACCCCATGTGGCATGGTCCTTACGTCGTCAAACGTGTGTTAGAGAAGGGAGCTTATGAGTTAGTGGATTATGAAGGAACGGCCTTAGCGGAGCCTAGGAATGGGCTCTACCTCAAAAAATACTATGCATGATTTTTCAGCCAAGGCTGGTTATTGTATTTTATTGTACAGTTTTGCATAGTTAGGTATTTTTATTATAGTGATCGGGTTTGTGATTAGTTTCCGTTTCTTTTGGCAGATGTCAATGGAATCTTCCACCTACATAGGATTTGCAGATGGTGCGAGCTGTCACACTCAACACTCAGCCTCTGCTGCTTGGGTGATATATACTCCTATGGGTCAGGTACTGCCTTCAGGAGGTGTATGTCTACGACCATCTTCCAACAATGTTTCTGAATATAGTGTCATTATTGAGCTTCTATGGGATTCCATTTCACATGGCATTCTCTCTCTTGAGGTACATCATGATTCAGAGTTAGTAGTGTCATAGCTTAATGGTTTGTACCATGTTAGAGATCCGACATTATTAAGAAGATTCTTACGTGTGAGATTATTAGAATGGAAATTTGACAATATAACATACATACATATTCCAAGAATTAATAATCAAGTTGCTGACTCATATGCTAACTATGTGTTATATTGGCATTTGTTTCACACACAATAAATTCATCACAAACAAGTTTTTTTACACATGTAAATAAATAAACCGATCATTAGAAAATTTTTATATAACATCCAAAATGTGGTAATACATAGTGCCATGATACAAAAATGGGGCTCTCAAGCCACCAAAATATAATACACGGTCATACAAAATGTGTCACTCCCAGGTCTCTGAGTTTGTGGAGGAGGAGGGGGGTTGTGATCATGGAAGGTCACTACGGCTCTAGCTAGCCGTCGGAATAATTGCACCCATGCTCATGGTACACCCACCACTTGGCGTTGCATAGCCTCAGGCAAGTCCTCAACTTGCGCCATGGGAAATCTATGTGTCAGCCTAACAAAGTTGGTATGAATGCTCTGGAGCGTCTGCTCCGCATCCACACCCATGATATCATCTCCTCTTCCCCTCTGTTTGTGATGAGAGAAGCCTTTAGGCTACCATGGTCCCACATCTGCATGCAAATGGTAGATGTCACTATGTATTGTCAACCAAAAACATGTCTTTTGATTCCATATAATCTGAAAACACAAAAAAAATTAAATAACTCAAAAAATTCAAAGAGAGGGTCGAGATTCGTTACTTATGTCACTGTATGCCGATCCTGGTGGTAGCGGCATGTCCGGGTCCCCCTGGAAATCTATCCCTGCATAGGGGTAGTCATCGATGGTAACTATCTATCATCATCACCACGAAAATAAATCAGCTGGATAGGGGTTGGACACCCTACCTCCCCCCAGTCTGCGCATCGCATCCACCCAATGCCATTGGGCTAGATCTCGAACCCCGTGTAGAGTAACGTCAACTCTGGGGATCAATCCTGGAACACGCTCGAAGAAAAATGCACTCAGTATGCTACTGAAACTGAAGTTCCACACTCTACCCATCTTACACTCACTGAGTTGATGTTTCATGTTGCTCAGTAGTGTACTGGTCTAGTCATACACCATGGGTCTCATGCACTCCACTGCATAGAACATTAGAGGCCGCGAGACCTATTGGAGTGAATCCAATCCTGATATCCAGCCCAATGTTAGTAGGATGGCATTTAGGCCTAGCACCTCTATAGAGTTGGTTGGGATCTAACTCCCCAGCTTCTCCATGTTCGGATCGCAGTGCACCTCAATGTACTCATCTATAGTCAGGCCACCTTTGGGCCCACTGCGAGAACGAAGGTTCACTAGTTCCCCCCATCAAGAAAGTCCAATAATAAAGTATATGTCGTCCATATCTATGGTGAGGGACATCCCATCTATCTGGAAGGACTCAGAGTCTGGATCCCAGTAATCCACCAACATCTGCAATAGTCTTGGTTTTTCCCTCAAGCCACCAAGAAACCAAAATTTGTAGAGCCCACATGCACGTAGCGCTTGTTGAGCCATTAGATCAGCCCTTATTGCCTCCTCTACATCACCATGTTCACGCTCTCTCCATTCTAGGACCATCCTGTACAAAACAATTACAAGTTTTCCCATTATATTACTCAAAAAACCTCATGCGCGGCCGCATATGTACACAACTGTGAGGGCATTTTCCGCGTATATCCAGCCCTATACGTAGAAAAACCCTCAATTTCTATATGGGCCTCAGCACCCTTTTTAGATTGGCCTAGAAACCTCAAATGAACACGGAATTTGATAAAAAATTGCATCGAAATAGAAGAGAAGAGCATGGGTAAGTACCTGGAAGAAACGGTAGTGGATTCCGCCAACTGGATCCCCTGGAATTTGCTATTGAAAATATGAGCTCAATTGGGTAAAAATTTCAAATGTTTTATAATGTTTTGAATTTTTTACTATTTATAGAAATTTTTCAAAATTTTGAAAATTTTTACCCCCTTTCCTATAGTTTGGACTATTTCTAATCATTTTGGACCGTTTTTGACCTAATTCATGATGTAGGAGACCTTTTTGAGTGTCGTTTCAACTGTTGGATTGACCCGTTCATGTCGATCTCAGGTATCATGTCTAAACTAACATATAGGTTAGGTTTCATCATCGTTTACATTTTGCATGACCTTAGGACCGTTTCATCATAGCCTTAGGTATGGACCCACTCTATTATGTCATGAAACCTTCTTGCTATTTTAGAAGTGGCATGGTATGATTGGTAGAGCTTGACCTTACATGGGTACCCTAGTTAGCTCCTTATTTGCATTTAGTGCCCATGATGGCGTTTTGTCCTTTAGGGTGTGGGAGTCCATTGTATAGTACTGCCATGACATTTTGCAAGAGCCTCGTACTCCTGTTGATCTTTTGCTGGCCTATTTCCCTCAGGACTCCCATATGTCAAGTTGTAATTGCATTATCATGAGCTTTATGCCGGCTTCCCTGACATTGTGTTTTAGACATATAGCTCGAGCTTGTCTCATGTCTAGCCATGCAGAGCCATTTTATATATCCTTTGCAGCTTGATTCCCTTTTTACCGGGAGGGGATTTTCCCCCGAGTGTTGCTATCATACAGATGTATCCTTGCATTGAGCATAGATATGTTCCACTGCTTGGAACTAGTTTGTTTTCCCCTATGACACTCGTCTCCTCCTAGTATGTAAATATAAAGCAGTTTTATTCTTTTTCAAGCTTTTTAAATATTTGAAAAAGTCCAAAAAAATCAAAAAACCAAAAAGCTGAAAAAGAAAAGATGTTATCTTTGGCAGCTATTGAGTCGTGTCGCCTTCGAACAGAGCACTGTATATCACATCCATTGGTTGGGTTTATAGTTTGAATTTAGGAGCTGTACTTGTTTATCTGAGTTTATCTCCATCAACTGGTTAAGCTTCTAGTCCCCATGGAGCCTCTGTCGATGCCTCCTGTGTCACAGAGATGTCCCAGTTGTATATATCGAGTCTATGCTGCCTTTATATAAGTCACCATACGTCGTTATGCTCTTGTTCGAAGGAAGTTGAAACCTGAGTCGGCCATTCCTCAGTTATCTTGACTTTGCATGTCGGCCATTCCCGATACAGTCACTAGTTCATGCACCTTATGATCAAGTCCTTCCACATTATATAGCTTTGCTGAGTACCTCGTGTTGGATGATGGGGGATGCCTTAATGCCCTCCTTCCAGTGTATTTCATCCCATCGACTTCAGATCATTTATTCTGGGATTGGAATCTAGATTCATTTTGAGTGCCTTGAGACTTGCAGTCATCAGTGGCAGGTTCTCTCGCCATCGATAGTCTTTGGGAATACATCAATGTCCCCTGATCGATGGATCCTCTCAAGTGCTTGACCTCAACACATTTATTCACACTTGTTAGTTTGCACTCTAGTACCTTGATTCCCATTTTCATTATCAGTGGGTGATCTCGCGTCTATTAACCGTATACATAAATGACCGGTAATCAGACAATGGACTACTATGTTCGACCTCGACACCTCTATTCACATAGTAGGACATGTACTCATAGCGGTTTGTGTAGAATACATTCCAGATTGGTGGCATCTCTTATATGCCACCTCCTTGATCGTGCCAGTGTTCATGAAATTTCAGCTCTCGTGACTTGATTCTAGTATATGTCATACATTTCTAGCTATTATGGAGATCTTGATCCATTATATATCTTCAGCCATTACGGAGATCATGATCCTTTGTATATCTTCATCATGGATATTCTGATCTATGTATATTGTACATGGTGATGACCACTTATGTGATATTTTGTATCATGCCTATTCATGGCCATTGTACTCTTATGTATCTGGGACTGTTAGATGTATTTGCAGTTATATGTAGAGTTGTATCATTGTACTATGTTGATTAGGTGGCTGGTATTCCATTTGGGATCCTTCATCACTCCACTTATGGGATGGACTTATAATGTATTTCGGCCATCATATGACCCCTCTGACCTCACACATTAGGGGGCATCTATTATAGCTGATTTTACCACTCTAGGTGAATCACACTTGTATGGCATTCCCCTATCCCTCTGTAGATTCCTTAGACCCCTTGGACTAGTTTTTGTCCTTTGATGTTTCCTAGACCATCCCTAAAAACATGTGTAAATTTATATACATGACTTTTAAACCCCTAATAGCGTATATACGCATGTTTGACCCCTGAAACTGCGTACATCGGGATGTGTACAAAATCCAAATCCTTTTGGAGTTTTCCTTGACATGGATCCGACTCACTTGACTCCTGGCCTTCCCTATGCCTTGAGATCGCTCGAATTAAACCTTTCATTACCCCTTTGAAAAGTTATATAAGGAACTCTTTGGTACATTGAAGGCATATGAGAGAATTGAGAGCAAAGAAACTATAGTCCATTGTTGCCAGAACTTATGCTTGAGTCTCCATCCCTTTGTCCCTTGGAGCACTTTTGTGTTCTTCCCAAGCTTTCCTTTTGGTTGTGAGCTTGCTATCGAGAGATGGAGGATTGAGGTGGTGGAGGCCCAAGTGGAGGATTCAGTTTCTCCGATTCGTAGACGTGCCGACAGAGGTTGTTCCATTGTAATCTCTAATTTTATATTAATAGAAATATCTTTTCCTGTCCAATAATGTATGTTTGAATGAATATTTTATCCATGGATGATTTCAAATGCTTATACATTGTTGATTATATATGATAGAATATATCTAACACCAATATATATAGTATGCTTGTATTGTTTACTTGTTGTTGAGGAAATGAATGATCAATTCAAGCTGAAGCTGGAAAGCACAATGAGGATCTACTTCAACCATCTGGAATAAGGTACGAGGTCTGATCCTTTAGTGTTAGATATTTAATTTCTATTGCATATTGGAAATGATTGATTTCTGGAGTCAAGCTGTCTGTTGTGGTACCCCAAGCCATAGGAATTTCTCTCTGTAACATGGGTCATATTATCGAACCTTGTCCATTACTACGTGAACCGCCACAAAATACTAACTAGGTGGAGAAACAAAAGAAGTGGGAGAAATTCATTACCGAAAGGGAGTGGGAATATTTCCTAAGCAAGTAAATAGAACTATCCGGTATTTCTAAAGCGTCGAGTAGGAAATGGGGGGTAGCTATTCGTATGTCAGGGTAAAGTGGAGAGGATTCTAGTCGACCAAAGAGATACCATTCACCAGCGATGAGAAGTGGGCCTAAAAAGGAAATCAAAAGGACAGTGTCACATAAAGGTATGGTGGACTTACAGAAAATAGAGAGGGAGAAGAGGCTGCAAAGAAGGGAATAAAGAAGTGAAAGAGCTATAGCACTGCAAAGAGGAATGAGTACTAGGGTGACAGATCAAGAGAGAAATCCGCTAGAGTCGGGTTATGACCAACAAGAAGAAGGTGTGGGAGAAGAAGCGTCCCTTATGGAATAATATTTGTGGATAGATAAGCGAAAAGCTCTCCAAATAGAAGTTCCCTAGGAGGTAAGACCTCTATCTCCAACGAATCCAAGTACTGGGATACAAACCATTGTCGAAGAGGACCTCATACTAAGAGCTGGTGACTTTGGTATTTGGAGTCGACTAGACGATGACAAAAATGATGATAATCATCTACTTATCCATTGACCAAAATAAGGAAATTGGGTCACGCTTGAAGCGTTACCCTCCAACCAAAGTATCCACTTAATTTACCCAACACACGAAGGAGCACCCCCCCTTCCAAATACAGCTTTGGAGAGTACATAAAATTTGGAGCTGCAGACAAATAATTTCAGTTGGACATCAAAAAGAGAAGTCGACCATGACTGACTGCTTGTCGGAGAAAAAACAACAACTAAGATGACCAATGGAAACAAGAGTTATGTCGACAATAGTTTTGCACAAAGGAAGAAACAAAACATCCCACTACCCCCACCACCGCCACCTCCTGAAGAAGATAGTGACAGTGACTCCGACATGGGTCATGGGTCAGCACACATCCCTCTATATGAGGGCGACGAGGATCCCAGATGACATTGGTTCATTTGTAAATCAACATGGGAGGCAAACCAAGTCACATATGAAGACAGATAGATGGTGCATTTTGCTGGTGCCTTAAGGAAAAGGGAATTAACATGGTATATGACCTTTTCTGAAAGAATCCCCGGAGCAACTAAAGTGGAAGTCAAAGCGTAGATTTTGTCATTCTTTAAAAATCCAGATGCAAAACATCTAGCAGCTAAGAAATTGAAGACAACATCACAAAAGTCAGGAGAAACTCTCCGCAACTACGACAAATGCTGGAAAGACCTTCTCAACCATTTGGATTATGTCATTGATGAGAACCTATTGATCCAGTGGTTTCTTGCAGGTCTGTCATAGAAAATTCATCAGCACATAAGTCTGGAGACATTCAAAACTTATGAAGATGCGCTTACTAAATCTCTACAAGTAGAAATGGATGAAGATATTCCAGTATATCCCATAGATCATAGACTGGAGGAACAGCTTGAGATAGTGTAGAAATCATTAAAAGAGCTAAACCTTAAGAGTCAGGATATTTGGTGCATGAAATGTTCAATGGATGGACATTCAAAAGACAATTGTCGATAGGATATCAGCCGACAGGATGTTCTATTTGTGCAAACAAAGTGTTTTTGCGACATTTTCCAAGACCATGGAAATCACGTGATAAAATATTTCCCGTTTAACATGAAAAATGAAAAAGCATCTTGGTACGCTATTTGCAAAACAAAGAATAACGCCACAGCTGACTTCCATCTAAACCTAAAAAATCGACAAAACTATCATGCAGTCTACCAGACTAATGCAGTCGCATAGAACAATGAACAACGAAACAATGCACAAAACGACCAGAAAAATCAAAGATACTAAGGTCCTCGATACGAACGCTGCTTCGACAACTGATGTGGAGGATATGGAAGTCGAGGTCAATTCTCCAGGAATCGAGACAATCGACCACGTCGGCCCATCTAATGTTTCACCTATTACAAGGAAGGACACCGATATGCAGACTATCCATACAAGGACATAACTGACTTAAAATTCTGTACTAGTTGTGGAGTAAGGGATCACTCATTAGAGGATTTCCCTACTATGCTTGAAAAAATAAATAAGAAGAAAAATGTTAATGTCTTGTCATGTGTGCAAAAAAATGATATAATTAATACAAAGAATCTGCATATAGTAACCCGACAAGGGACAAAAATTAGGAATGATAACCCATGAATAATAAATATAAAAGAAAAGAATGTTTATCCTGACCGAGTTAAAGAAAAACAAATATATAAAGATGGAACAAATGTATTTAAAGAATTTGCCCGACAAGAAGAATCTGATGACAACCGACACAGCATAGTAAAGATTTAATACACTTAGTACAAAAAGATAAAACAGTATCTCAATTCATCGAATTGTTGTATAAAATAAAACACAACAAAAACAACAACAAAAAAGAGTATTTGCAGTCTAAACCAAAAAGATAAAAGTGATGCTGACCCAGTTGTTGACCTGGAAATTGAAGGATACCATGTTCGACAAGTCGTGCTCGATTTTGGATCACAGGTAAATATTATGACTCGAGACACATGGGAACAGTTAGGCAGACCTTGATTATAAGAGTGAGGCATATACTTGAAACTAGCGGACCAAGGCCTAATTGAACCTATTGGAGTCTGGAAAAATGTCGACACAACGATAAAAGGAATATCGCCTAAAGTTAACTTTGAAATTATTGACCCTAAGGAAGGATCCAGCTCCTTCCCAGCATTAGTAGGTCTACCTTGGGGGAGAAAAATGAAAGCCTCGATATCCTTAGATAAAGAAAGAATAAAATTAAAATGGAATGGACAAAAATTCATAGTACCTATCCACCCATCCCAAGGAGAACCTTGGACAGAACCAATTGATGAAGAAGTTGACATTCGACAACTATATCGGATACAGAATAATGAAGATTACACAGAACCTAATATATATGGTGAACTTTCCTTAAGCAGCCAAGACTTAGTAGGATACAATTCAGACGCAGAACTATATGATTGGGAGGTTGAAAACTATGAAACAAAAGCAAGAGGATGCTGGACCATTTAAAAATTATAGAAGAAAATAGTCAGACAATGCTTTGTGATGCCCATCATCCCAAAAATATTTGAGAAGAAAACTAGGGAATATTCCACCTTGAAACCAACAAACATAAATATCACAAAAATCCCAATATATAAAGAAAGAGAATCACCAGTTATGCACATAGAGAAAGTATCTAGGAACATTGGCAAACATGGCTAACTACAAAGCTTAGTGGAAACTTTTATAGGACAAGCTTCTAGATGTTGGGATACCCATCAGTCAAGACTACAGACATGGACAATAGCTTTGACTTATTTTGTAGAAATATTTGGAGGAAATAAGTTGACCAACTAAGCTCAGATACCTATATTTATCCAAGGACAAGATCCAGAAAACCACATAAAGACATGCGAAAAAGAATGGAGAAGACTTGGATATAAAGCTAAACGTACATGGCCACACCTATTCCCATCAACACTCTTTGACTTACCAAACAAATGGTACAAAATGGAAGAAGCTCGAGGTGAAACATTCCTATGGCATGAACTCAAAGAGAATTTCATCAAATATTTCAACTTTGTACCCCAAAAATGAGAATTTGGTCGAATCGGCAAAACAAATCAAATCATTTGTACAACCGACAGAAAATAAAACCCTAAAACATGATCGACCGACAACAAAATGCAATAATATACAAACCGGGACAATTCCACAGTCAACAAGACTACAAATGGAAGAAAATTAGGAAGGGAAAAGCTTTAGATGGAAATCAAACCATTGTTGAAACAACAAAACCAATTCGCACAGTACTCAAAGTCGAGACAACCAACAAGGAAGACATTGACCGAATGACTGCAACAAACTTTCCTGCTACATTTTCATAGTTTAAAGAAGGGATTCGACTAATCAATGAGACAAAAGCCCCTGAATGGTTAGGCACAAAAGTTAAAATCAAAGAAGTCGACATATCAAATGATGATCGACCAAAAATAGCAAAAAATGGAGACTACTAGACTGAAGCACATACAACAGAAATAGTGGAATTATTAAAAGAATTTCAGGATTATAAAGATCTCAAAGATCTGAAAGGTTTAGTCCATGAAATGGGTGAAATGAAAATCAACATTAAGCCTGATGTTCGACCTGTGAATAAAATACCATATAAGCTAGCTCATAAATACAAAGAGATAGTCAAGAAGGAGATTGATAACATGCTTGTAGCGGGTATTATCTACCCTATTGACCAATCAGAATGGGAAAGTCCAATGGTGGTTCAACTAAAGAAACATGATCCAACCAAGATAAGGATCTGTGTTGACTTCAGAGAACTCAATAAAGTTACATTAACAGACCCATTTCCAACTCCTTATGTAGATGAAATCTTAAATGAGGTCGCAGGGCATGAATGCTACTCATTTACAGATGGATTCTCAGGTTATAATCAAGTACCAATAGCCAAAGAAGATCAGAAAAAGACAGCATTCGTATGTGAATTTGGCTCATTTTCTTACAAGGTTATGCCTTTTGGACTTAAAAATGCACTTGCAGTCTTTTCAAGGATTGTGGTTAAAACATTTTAGAAGTACATTTACAAAAAAATGGCAGCATATTTCTATGATTGGACAATATACTCTACACTGAAAGACCATTGTAAATGGCTAAGGCTTATGTTAGAACGATGCAGACAAATCCAACTATCTTTGAACATCAAGAAGTGCATATTTCTAACTCCTATAGGGATACTATTGGGACACATTGTCTGTAAAGAAGGTATTAAAGTTGACTTCACAAAAATAAAAATCATCCTCGACTTAAAACCACCAAGGAATCCAAAATAAGTCAGGGTACTACTTGGTCATACAAGATATTATAGAAAATTCATAAGACACTATTCAGATATGACATACCCATTGGAATAATTGCTAAGAGAGGATCAGGATTTCGACTAGACAAACAAGTGCAACATATCATTTGAAAAACTAAAAATAAATATAGTCGAAGCACCCATCCTAAGGTTTCCAAACTGGTCGACCAAATTCCATGTACATATTGACGCAATAGGAGCAATCCTAACTCAGCCAAGGGATGATGGAATGGACTAAGCTATAGTTTACAGTAGCAGAAAACTAAATAAAGCTGAAAGAAACTATTTGGAAATAGAAAGAGAAGCATTAGGAATGGTCTTCGCACTACAAAAATATCGACACTACCTACTAGCTAATCCATTTATCTTTTACATCGACCACCAAGCACTAAAATACCTCATAAATAAGCCTCTACACCATGGAAGAATTTGTCGATGGCTACTTCTATTCCAAGAATTTGAATTTGAAGTCGTCGTCAGACCAGGTAAGTTAAATGTCGGTCCCGACCATTTATCCCGAATCGACACAGGAGAGGAACCAAGAGGAGTTGAAGATGAATTCCCAGATGCACATATATTTTGAATAGAAGCAGTCCCATTAGAATTGAAGGAAATAGCACAGTTCTTAGAAAATAGGAAAGCACCAGAAGGCATGAATACGAAGAAGAAACAAATCTTAGCCATGAAAGCTGCACCATATAGTCTCATAAATGGATTCCTATATAAAATGGGTTTAGACGACATCCTCATAAGGTGTGTAATAGAACATGAAAGAAATAATATTATGTATGAAGCACATTATGGACATGCCGGAGGACATTTCCAAGCAGACACAACTGTAAAGAAAATCCAACAATCAGGGTTGTGGTGGCCAACACTTTACAAAGACTGCAAAAAATTTGTAATCCAATGTGACAGATGTCAACGGCTAGGTCAACCCCTGCCTAGTATAGAAATTCCCCTGATATCAGTAAACCCAATCTTGACATTTGAAATTTGGGCTATCGACTTCATAGGACCATTTCCCATACTAGCAAAAAGAACAGGTGCAAGGTACATAAAAACTGCAATTGAGTATGTAACCAAATGGGAAGAGGTAGAACCAGTTGACACATGTTCCATCAAGATAGATACTAAATTTATCTATGAGAATATCATGACTAGATTTGGATGTCCACTAACCCTAATTAGTGACCAGGGAACACACTTCATTAATAAAACTATTATAACACTAACAGATTAGTTCCAAATCGACCACCATCAGAGTACAGCTTACCACCCTCAGTCGAATGGAGCAATTGAAGAATTTAACAAAACATTAACAAAAGGATTAACAAAAATATGTAACACCAAAAAGGACGACTGGGACGAAAAGATACCTACAGTACTATGGGCATATAGAACAACATACAAGCGTTCAACCAACCAAACACCATTTCGACTAGTTTATGGAGAAGAAGCAGTAGTTCCACTACACTTTCAAAAATAGACACCTATTATCGTAGATATTTTACATGTCGATGTCGAACAAGGAAGAAAGGACTGAATGATGTAACTAAGTAAACTTGAAGAACACCGTCTAATCGCAATACAACATCAGGAAATCCAGAAACAACAACAAAAGGCATAGCATGATCGAACCATCAAAAACAAAAACTTGTCGGTGGGAGACCTTGCCTTACTATACAATAGTCGGGTAAAAGGAAAACCCAAAAAGCTAAATACAGAATGGATGGGACCCTATGTTTTCGAAGAGATACATACCAATGGATCAGTCTGACTAAGGATGTTACAAGGCATAGTATTTCGGAAACTTTTTAACGGTGCCCGATTAAAACAGTACAGAAACTAAACAAGTCTGAGAAAGAAAAAAAAGACCATAATGGTTAAACAAAATCTATAAAAATATAAAAATATAAAAAGCAAAATAGGATCGAAATACATAAAGAAGTATGACAAGAAATCACCACTATGACAACCGGCATCATGCCCATCGACCGCTCATATGATCGACATCGACCAATGACCTTGAAATTCCCATCACACCTTCATGACTACGAGCAACAAAATCAAATCTCCATTAACACAAACTCAAGTGTTCATGCTGGACCATCACATCCGCCATTAATACAACCATCAACAAAAACCTCAAACACATAAACTATAAATACTGAACTGTGAAAGGATCATTTACAGCATTTCAAACAGAGAGAGAAACTTAGCAACCAGACAACTGAAAGTCAAGAATACCAAAGTAAAGTCAACCAGTAGACAGATAAGATGGCACCAAAACAAGCCAGAGGTGCAACCAAAGCAAAAGAACTACAGACTGGGGAGACACCATTGATGAGGATACTCAAAAACATCAAGAACACTAAGGTTCAAGAGGGATCATGGGTGAAACTATGGGATGAGATGAAAGAGTGGGCTTATGTCGACAAAAATCCTACCACAGCCATAGAGAAAATAAACCATAGTACCAGTGTAAACTACATAAACGCACCACTCATGGCCATTTTTGGAGGCACAAAGGAAACATTGGTGAAATTTATCATAAGCTGGTACCACAATGGCAGGTTTTAATTCGATAGACCAGTCGAAATTTTTGGTGAATTAATCTACAAATTTAATGGATTATCAAACCAAGATGATCCAGTACTAGTCGGAATAAAACAAGGGCTGGTAGAGGAGCTAACAGGATAAGCATCAGGAAAGAACTCCAAAGGGATAATGATTATCTAAATACAAGCTTGAATGTCACAAATTGTGGCTAAAATCATAGCCACTGTGCTTACACCGACAGGTCGAGGAAGCGACCTCAAAATGGATATGTTGGAGGCAGTGGATACCATTACCGACACAGGAAAAATATACAGATGGGATGAGTATGTCGCTGACATGCTCAAATGCATCTCTAAAAAATACCAGGATTCAGGAGGGATTATAAGGTTCCCATCCCTCATGATATGGATAGTCATCTACTCCTTGTACCCTGCCGAGGACAAACAATTTCAAGAACCCACAAAATTTCATATGTGGATATTCAAAATGTTCTCCCAAAATGGAACAATGAAGGAACTTGGAAAAGGAAAAGTGTTGTTAGAAAACTGGTTCCAACAGTTGAAAGTCCACATGACTAGATGGAGGGTTCCCTAGAACATCTGACGAAGTCTACCCAAAACTACCCACATCCAATTAGAACTCGACCATACCGGGGTGTGGTACATGCAGGGTGCCAAGGAAAAGGAAAAGGATCTTGACTAGTACCCGACAGTCGAGGAAATGTTTCGAGAGATAGCTTGACAGTCGGGTACAAAATTGTCGATACCAGCAAAGGAAAAAGAGATAGACTTATCGATGGAAGAGCCACTAATAGATCAAGAGAAAGAAGAAGATTATGAGCTTAGCTTATACATCAGCACATTTGTGTCGAAGGAGACACCAGCAGAAGACACAGGTTGACTACAAATTATAATCAAACCGTCAACAAGGGAACAGACACAAGCAGAACAACAGGTACCCAATCCAGCTGAAGAAATCATCATCTTGACCCAACATCAGGGAGGACAGGAAGGGCAAGGAGACGACATAGAAAAAAACCCTGAGTATGCTGTTACCAAAGAAAATATACAAAAATTGTCGAAGGAGATAGCAGCATCAAGGAAAAGAAAAAGAACTCAGGAACAGGAGCAGGGGAAGGGTAAGTGCAAGATTATCATTGCAGAGTCCTAAGAAGATGAGAAATAGCTAGCATCTATAGCCTGCAACATTATAGAAGATTCCACAGCAAACAACGTTTTGGTGGAAACCCAGTTCCAGAAATTCATCAAAGCAGGGGCACAACAAGGTCGGTCGAAGAAGGCGAAAAGCACAAATACTTAGACAGCCGAAAATGTTGTGGATCTTGTGTCTACACCCACACCCCCATATCCAACCAAAATAACACAAGAACTAATTCTAGAACCTCCTTCCATAATCCCACTCAACATATGCAAGAATGATATGCCGAAAACCTTGAAGGAAAGGTTCAACCGAGACAGAGACCTCCAAGCATACATTGAAAAATTACCTGAGTTGCTCACCTCAGTACAAAATCTCTCCACCAAATGCCCTTTTTTCGAAGTTGGTGGATCTAGACTAACCACTCCCCAACCTGACCAAGTACCCTAGAGGCCAAGGACTGTGGCAGTCATAAGTTCGACATTTCAAAGAAACCCCGAAAAACAAGCTGCAGTTGTCGCAATTCAGACTACATCTATCATCCCAACCGTCTCCGAACCCCACCCACTAGCCTTGGAACAGACCGAATATGAGTAAGGAGAGAACATGGATGAAATAAATCAAGAAATCGACAAACTATTCTCCAACCTTTAGGAAGATTCACCCCCACAGATCCACGACCCATGACCCGACCATATCTCCACCAACCCAATCACACCTGAACATTCACCAATGCCATCACCACCACCCCCAAACCCATAACCTACAATCAAACCAGCTACACCAGGACCACCTCTGCCACAACCATTAGTGCCAACAACATCCGCATCTGGACCCTCTATGCACAACCAACCAGATGCACAACCAACTGTAGCAATCATCCAACCGACCCAACCAGAAATACCTTCAACCACTACTAGCCAACAACCAGACAACCCAATTTTTACTCCTGCAGGTACATAGGTGCCAAAGAAAGTAGAGCAGTAAAAGCACAAAAAGAAGAAAGACAAAAAGAAAAAGGACCATTAAGACCAGACGACAATGGTCCACATCAGTCAACTTGGGTCGACCACTGCAGTCGATGCAACCAAGATGAGGGATGGAGAATTAGGGCAACTTTTGGAAACACTGGAAATCGAAGCAAAGATAAGGAGACAGAATAGACATAAGGAGATCGATGATAACAAAAAAGAATAAGTCGAGTTCCTTAACAAATGCGGAAACCTCATGCAATTTGTGTTACCAGGATCAACAGAGGCCGACATCAACAACCCGCTAGAAAAATCTTATCAGCTGTTTGAGATCATGGTGTTGATGCTACATGAAAAAATGCAGGACACAAGAGAGGAGTAGAAAGAAGAAACAGCTCGACTGTTGATGCAACAACATACAGCTTTTTCAGAAGCATACAAGGTACCGCAAGATCACATGGAGGAGTCGGTCAATACTGAAGAAGTACTACGAGACTGGTCTGCTTATTATGGGCAAGTCTATCAGCAAACCCGACAGACCCGACAATAAATCCAAGCAGTCGAGAAGAGAAAAAGCACAAAGGAAGCACTTAGAAGCACAATTGAAAATCAAATAGTGCTCAAAACATCCAAATTACAGAAGCTCGAGCGATAAGCACATCAGTGGGTGCAACAAGCAATTCAAAGTTTAGAAAAATTAGACATCATCTGCCCGCAGATGAAACAACCTTTTGAAAAAGCAGAGGAAAAGGACTAGTTTATGGATCCCAACATGGAAATAATGGCAGAACTTTCCATTCAATAAAAAATGTCGATATTATCAAGTCTAACTACATTAACCATCGACATCCAAAAAGTACTGCAAAGTTGGACGAAATTCCAACATTAGCTTGCAGTAACAGCTGAAGCAATTGTCGACGTCTGTGTACAGAAGAGACCAACCATTAGACTTCATAGCCCATGAAGATCAAACACAGAAATAACTACCTAGGACAGGCAAAGAAATTTTGGTACCTCCCTGTTTCTTCAGGATGAAGAAACGTTTTGTTTGTGGGGGAGATGTTGGAGGAGCAAGTTGGTAAAGCCGATTAGAACTATAGCCGACTTGGTCGATTAGCCAACTAAGTCGATCAGCTGACTGATTAGATATTAGGTCGGCCACCTAAGGTCGTGTCGGTTGACCGAATCGACAGGTAGTTATTTGTAACTATTTTGTAATTCATATATATTAGGCTGTTGAGCCATATGAGAACTTGGTTCAGTTCTCTATATTGTATGGACCCTTTCATTATAATATAATCTGTTATTCTACCTACTTGTTCTTGTATCTTGTATCTGTTATGTATGTATGCTTTTAATGTGTATTATTTGTAACCCTATGTGATTTGTGATATTACAACACACAACCAACAAAACGTGCGGGAACAACAACCCCCGGTCTCAATCAGTGAAGTAACAGGGAATTTACATAGTCGTCAATGGAGGAAGTAAATAGACCCTCAACCCGTGCCTGAGAAAGAACATACCCACCGACCACATCCGTAGGGAAAAATAAACGCCTCCATCCCAGAATGCTAATGGCCAAATAAGCACCCCCTTGCTCCCTGTGTGGAGAACCACGATGGAGAAGCCCAAACGGTGTGTGATGAAATAGAACGTCTCCACGTCTGATGAACAAGCTTGGGAGAGTGGAAGAATGTCCCATGCAGTCTTGGAGCGAATGGAATAATGGAGGATCCTCCTGGAGTGATGGGGTAGTGGTTTCCTTTCATCGTGAGGGTCAACCTGCTGGTGGAGTGTGCGTGTGGGAAAGGACTGACAGTCCTACCACACTCCAGTCCCCAGCAATAACTGCCTCAACTAATCAGTAGAACTTTTAATGTGGTAGTTGGATGAGACAAGGGAAGGTGAACAAGTCAAAAAGGGTGGTGACACATGGATTCCCCCCCAAGGCTCAAGGTTTAACAATTCCCCCTACCTATCCTTAGGAATATCATGCCCTTTTCAATATGGTTGCAGTGACATAGCTGGTTGGCGTTTATTTAATTAAAAAGCATATTTGCATGATGCCAACTAATATGTGCCGTATACCACGATATGCCATCGGTAACGATTTCGTTCACCGAAACATAACACAACCAAATAGATGGTGGGGATTTTGCGCTTAGCTCCACACCATGATTCATTACAATATATACATCATGTACATTTAATGCAATGGGGTCAAAACCAGAATGTTACATTATCATATTGGGTGTAGTTTGAGTGGTTGAGAGGAAAATAGTTATCCTTCCCTTCCCAAGTACAAATCCTATTTTGTAATGTGTTTTTTTTCTATGTGAATCGATTGTGGAATTTTGACTTGGCCTTCAACCCTGAAAATTTTGGTTATCTTGGATACCATCCTTATAATAATAGGAAATATTAGATATATTTCCTTGAGAAATGCATTACACAATTTCTTTTAATATAAATTTTACAATGAATTTATTACCAACATAATCAAATTATCATTCAATATGTCCTAGTCAAATTCTTTGTAAACACAACTATCTAATGTCTTATACTTCATCATTAAACTAACAATTTCCATGTGATGGTGAAGTGTTTTCTTTTCTATTTGATGTTAAAAAAAACTATATAATAAAATGCATTAGTAATTGTGTTTTAAAGTGATGTAGATTTCACTGAATGATTGAATTTGGATCTAAAGAGAAATGGCTTCAATATTGTTTTAGTTAAATACTGGAAAATGATCAGTCTCACTATTAAGGACGAGGAAGAAGACTTAGTGGTGGTGGAAAGGGCCTCATGTCAATACTAGAGGGGTTTTCCTTTCGTAAGTCAAACATCTCATCAGTTAGTGAAAATGTAAGAATGGAATATTTATTTAATTCACTTTTCAATGAAAATAACATGAATACAAGTATGAATTCATAATGAAAAGGACAATAAAAAAGGGATATATATTTTTTTCAAAATTGTAATTGGAAAAAGATAATCAAGAAGTTGAAGGGTTGGGGATGCTTGAACTTCCAGCTACCCCCCATGACAACTATCCTCCTATTTACTCATTGAACACAAGGATAAAGGGGTTCTTTGGTGGAGAGTGAATAAAATCCTGTCCAATTTCCTCAGATATCTTGAAGACCTCAAAGAGCATGTAACCTACATATTGTCAAACAATGAAAGTGTTGGATAAATCATTTGAATGTTGGTTTTCCCATTTTGGGTTTCTAGGGTAAACACTATCTTCCCATGTAATGTTGTTTTATGTGTGATGGTTATTTCACCACATTATTTTATTTACTATTTTCTATGATATGTTTGATTCATTGGAATGGTTTATTTACTATGTGGAGTGAGAGCCTCTTAGTGATGGTAATGGGTTCCTACAACCAATTAGGAATAAATGAAAACAAAAAACTAATTTGTAACTAGAGTACATTTTTGTTGCACATAAAGGTTTTAACTATGATAGATAAGCACCAACAACTAGTTTTTCCCCTCCATTGGTTTCACATTCATTATCTAATATCAATGGTTTCAATTTAGGAGTTGTTGCAAGTATCTAAAAGGCTATTAAATTGGTTTTGAAAGATTAGTGTGTTGAAGTTTTAAAAGTTTTATGCCTAACAAGAATATCACTGAAAAAATGACAAGCACATTAAGACAAAGAAGACAAAAATATTTATCTTAGGAAACCCTCGTGGGGGATTAAACCTAACAAAACATTCTCTATATAGAATCCAACCAAATACAGTTTAATATCACAAGACTAATATAGACTACTTCTTCTCCTCCAGATGGATTCCTCTTTCTCTCTCTAGCAAACTTGAATGAGGTTTAAGTGTATCCAAACGAGGTGGGATCCTCATATATTTATATACATAAACTAGGAAGTCTAATAACCCAACAGGGCCAACATCACCTTCCCAATAGGTCTGACTTGAATTGGGAGACACAAAAATACATTTGAATATTTCTTTTGTGGGTACAATTGACCCGAATTACAATGAAGGTTTTACCTCAAGAATCTACATGACCAATTACATAAATAACATCCCTAATTGAAGGAACAACATCTCCAGAAGGGAGGGACAATAATAACATAATATAAAGTACAATATAATATCTTTCATAGTTACATTATTTTAACACTCCCTCTTAACAAAGAATGTATTCTATAGTAGAAACAACAACAACTATACAATAAATAGTGGATCTATATGTCATAGGAATTTTTGTAAAAACAACATCATGAGTATCATCATCATCATGGAACATCATCATACCAGAACATCATCATCACAGAACATCATCATCATGGGACATCATCATCACAGAGTATCATCATCATCTGCAACATCAGTATGAGAATACTAGAACATCATCATCATCTACAACATCAATATGTGAATACTATAACATCATCAGTACGTGAATACTGGAATAACATCAAAATCATTAGCATGTTAGTGCTAAAAACAATATCATCCTCAACAAAAAAATGCTATATCATCATCTACATCATCAACATGGATATGATGGAGAAACATCATCATCATCAACATAGAACACTGAGACAACATCATCATCAACAACATAGAAATGTTGGAAGAACATCATCATTATCAACATACAAATTCTGGAGAAACATCATCATCATCAACATAGAAATGTTGGGGAAGCATCATCATCATCAATATAGAAATGCTGGAGAGACATCATCATCATCATCGACATAGAGTGTTGGAACCATATCATCATCATCGACATAGAGTGTTGGAACCACATCATCATCATCGAAATTGAGTACTGGGGACCAAATCATTATCATTAGCATATGGTGATGGGACCACATTATCATCATCATCACAGAGTGATGGAACCACATCATCATGCCCTTAGGACATATGAAGCAACATCACGGTGGGTACTTCAATAGATCCACCAAGCATTTGTCTGGCTTACTAGCCATTTCAAGCCAAACAAGCCTATCCATACAAATGGACCTAGGCTAGGGACTAAAAAAGCCTTGTCTGGCTTATTAACCCTTTAGAGACAAACAAGCCTAGCTAGACATACTAATTCCCCTAGGATCAAATAGGCCTTGTCTAGATTATTAACCCTTTCAAGAAGAACAAGCCTAACCAGACATACCATACCTAGATTGAGATACCACACGACTACAATAAGAAACCTACATCATCATCATCATCATCATCATCATCATCATTCCCTCTTTCTAGGGAGGTCCTTTTGATCTAAACCAAGTTTGTCTCAAAAGTATTTAAACTTTACAGAGACAAATGCTGAGTAAATATGTCAACCACTTGTTCCTTTGTAGGAACATATTGGAGCTTTATAGCTCCTTTATGCACCATGTATTGAATATAATGGAACTTTATCTCTATGTTTTTTGACTTGTCATGAAACACTGAGTTCTTTGTAAGCCTGGTTCAACTTTGATTATCACAATAGATATCGGTCACATCCATATCTATATCAAACAATCCTATCAATAAATTGCAGATCCAAATTGCTTCACTACAGGATGAACATGCGACAATGTATTCAACCTCTGCTATACTGATAGAACCACAAGTTTTATTTTTGTTAATAGATGAGATCACACCTGATCCCAAAATGAAACAAAACACTGAGGTACTCATCCTATCATCGATGCTCCTAACCCAATATAAATCTGTATAACCATGTAGTCTAATCTCATCATCCACTGCATATCTAAGGCCACAATCCAATGTACCCTTAAGGTACCTCATCACATGATTTGTTGCAACTAGGTAAACATGTTGAGGCTCCACTATATACTGAATTAGTGTGTTTACAACAAAACATATATATGGTCTTGTATTCATCAGATACATCATGATCCAATAATTTGTAGGTACAATGTAACATCCACTTTATCTGAGGAATCATCATTCAATAGCTTCAACTTAGTCACCATCGTAGTGTTCATAGATTTAAAATATAACATCCTAAATATATTTAGTATCTCAACAACATATTTTCCTTTATTTAGGAATATCTCATATGGGAACTGACACACTTCAAAATCAAGAAAATAGTGCACCATACCAAGATCTTTCATTTTGAATTCAACAATAAGCTTCTTCTTACATTCATTAATAATATTTTCTTCACCTGTGAGGAATATAACATCAACATAAATAAATAGAATCATAATACCTTCATCGAAAACCTTATAGTAAAGTTTGGAATATTATTTACTTTTGGTAAATCCCAAGCTTATCAGAAATACATCAATTCTTCCATACAACGCTCTGGGTACTTGCTTTAACCCATATAGTTCTTTATTCAATCTGCATACATGTGAACATCTATGATGGGTTTCAAAACCTAGAGGGTGTTCAATGCATACTTATTCTTATATCACACCATTAATAATTTTTGTCTTTACATCCATTTGACGGAGCTTCCATTTCATCATCGATGCCAAGGAAAGGATGAGGCGTAAAAGCTTCTTTAACCCACGTAAATTATCTAAAATTCCCATAGGTAACATGAATCCCACATGTTGGTAAGTAATAGTGAATATTGATAATAGATAAGATGATAAGGTTTTACAATGGGGCTTGTCTTTATAGGCTTGAGCATGTGTAGTGAAGGATTACACCCTTTCACTTAGTAATTAATAAAGTATAATTAATATATTATTTTATATTTGTTATATTGCCTTCTCCTTAAGGAAGCTTTGTCCTCAAAGCTCATTGAAGACCAAGGTTATGTCTAATTTATTTTTTGCTTGAACTGTCATCTCTATATCCCTTATTTTTAGTATTTGTGATACTTAATAAAATGAGGCGATACGAGTTACGAATTCCATAGAACAATTGTTGCATTGTCTTATATGTGGTCCAATCGAGATCTATTTTTATCGGAGCTATTTGATCGTCTTGTGGGATGGGTCTTTTTGTTTATTGATTAGTATGTTGATTTGATGTTATTGCTTGTTTGGCATCATAATTCCTCTGTGTATGTTTATTTTGACCTTACCGTTGGTAAAAATGATGTTTATAATTGGGGTGTCGATAAGGGGTTCTTGTTATTTGTTTCTCTGCTGGATTGACTTCTTTTTGAACTGTGATGAAGACTGAATTTGAATTTATGTCTTCTTCCTAAACTTGAATTTGTTTTCCAGGAAGCCTGGATTCTTTGTTCTAGATTTCTGCTACTTTTTTCTCTAGTATATTGTTATTAATATGAATCTTCTTGGACCTTTCATCTTGCAAATTTTTGTCCTCTTTGAACTTCTCAATTTCTTCTTCTAGTAATCGATTAAGATTTCTTATGCATTGGTTTTCTTCCTCTTCATCCAGTAGTTTTCCTTCGATATCTTCATTTGATTTTTCTGTATTTTTGGTACTTTTCAACTTCTTGATTTTTCCAATTAATGTTTTGTTATGGTTTCTTAACCAATATATTTCTTCACTATTATTTGATAACATGCTCTTAGCAATTGTAATCTCCAGCTTATGCATCTTTCTAATGTCATCATACTATTGCTAGATTTTTTCCTTCTGTTGTCGATGTTGACATAACTCGGATTCTTGATTTTCTAAATTTCTCTGGACTTGTGCCAATTCATCATCTTTATCCATGTTGGGCTTGTTTATATGCTTTATTGCTTATTCTAAATCATTGTCGCTTCCATATGGTGTTTTGTCGTCATTTTTTGACTTTGTGATTTGGTCTTTTAGGCTTTTATTGTGAATTTTTAAACATGAGATTTCTGTATCCTAATCATACAACATTTTCGTGTTATCTCTTATGGTTAGTTCTAGCTGTCGATTTTGATTCCATAAGTGATGATTCTCATTATCGCTCCACTCTTTCAACAACTTATGCGTCTCAACCTCAACTTGTAGGTGAGGTGTTTATTGGTCACCTTATATTGATCTAACTCGTCCAACGTTGCTTGTAATTGTGACTTAATTACTGAATATGTGTTTTCCATAGTTGTGATTACGACTTTGCTTCGATTTTTCTTCTTATTTAGGTTAAATAACCCCCTTTTTTAAAAAAAACTATAGTTTCAAAATATAACTATAATAATAATTATTATTATAAAATAATAAATTATTATATAGTTTCGATAGTAATATTTCTTTTTGTTGGAGTTTATAATAATATATATTTTTATAAATAATATATTGTTATTATAATTTTTTTTTTGGAAATGAAATGATTTAGGGTTTTAAACTTCAATGGCTAGCGGTGATTGCAATAGGATGGAACACGATGGGGAGCGAGGGAAATGGAGGCACGCCAAGAGAGATGGCGGTGTGTGGTTGGGCATGTGGAGGGCACAACCTCTAGAGGAGATGCACAAGTGAGGGCATGTGGGAAGGAAATATGCAAGTGGGTACAGAGGGAGGAGTGGGCTGCAGAGGGAAGGTGGCAGGGAGGGGCATAAGAGAAGGACAATACAAGAGACTAGAGTGGCACTAGAGGGGTGCAGGGGAGGACATGATCAAGGGTGTGGTGTTCGTAGGGAGGTGTACAGAGCATGGAGAAGGAATAAGGGAGAAGGACCGTTGCAGAAGTGGGGAGATGGTGGCACAACTGGAAGGAAGGAGATGGGGGAAGCATGTGAGTAGGCGCGCATGAAGAGGGAATACGTAGAGGAGGAGATGGGGGAGGAGAGGAGGCTTGGAAGTAGAGATGGATGGGAGGTAGTACATGAATTATGAGGAGTGAGAAATAGGGAGGACGAATTTGGTGGATGGAAGAATTAAGAGGGGATCTACGCAGGAGCATGGAGCAAGTGTGAGGAGGTCGTGGGCGTGAGTGTGAAGAGAGTTAGGGAATGTGTGATGTGGGAATGAGGGAGGGTGTGGAAATGGGGGCATGCAGCAATGGTGGATGCAGATCCCAGGTGGGAGAGTGGAGCAACATTGGAGAGATGGAAGGATGGTAGTGGGAGAAGCATGGATATAGATGGTGACATAGATGGGGGAGTGTGAACAAGTGGCATGAACGATGTAGTGAGGAGAGGTGAATGGAGGTGGGATGTGGAGTGGTGTTGCAGAAATATGGATCACAAGGCATAAAGGCACATGGAGTGGAGAATGATGGAACAGGGGAGATTTAGGGTGCATAGGAGAAATGAGTATGGAGTGGCATGAGAGAGTTCCAACGAAAAGGACAGAGAGATGTGAGGTAGGTCAAAAAACCTATTTAGAGAATTATGAAATTATGACTAAAAACCAACATTAGGAGAAACTCTGAGATTATGGATACCGCTAGACTAGAATCTATCTCTAATACGAATGTTACACCGTATCTAGGTGTAATGACCTATCCCGTATCCAGGTTAAGGAGGAAGATGTTCCATCTTCGGAATAATAATGTATACAAATATAATAATTGAATGGATGTCGATTATAATGGATATGGCCACTATAAATATGGTTTGGCTATCAAATGTTGAAGAGCCATTTCTCTTCATAACTATATTTAATAATTAATTACTATTACTAATGGTTATAACCTAATTATTTACTATTTTATTGTTGTAACATTGATATACCTGACAAATACGAGACCAGACATATGCTTTGTTGTGACCACCCTTAGTAAGTTCTTGATGGATCCAAGACATGTTAATCTAATTACTGTAAATCATGTACTGGAGTACCTAAAGGGTGTAGTTGACAATGGACTCAAGTATGATGTGAATTATAATATTAACCTACATTTTTATGTTGATTTGGATTGGGAAGGAAACACCATTGATAGAAAGAGAACTTTGAAATGTTGCTTCAGTTTGGGATTCGGTATGATCTCTTGGTTTAATAGGAAGCAGTCCTATGTGGCACTAAGTAAATATTAGGCAGAGTATGTTGCATCTTTTTTTGCTAGTTGTGAGGTAGTATGGATTCAGAATCTACTGTCTGATTTGTTTGATCTTGAGTTAGAGGTGACTTGTATCTTTTGCGATAACCAGAGTTGTGTGAAGTTGTTGGAGAACTCGGTGTTCCATGACAAGTCAAAGCATATTAAGATCAAGTATCACTATATTTAGGATATGGTATAGATAGGAGCAGTGAAGCTCTAGTACATGGTGATGGATGAGTAGATAGCCGATGTGTTGACCAAGCCGCTAGTCAGAGTGAAGTTTGAGTACTTCAGAGAGAGACTTGGTGTTGTAATCACTCAGATTTCAAGGTTACTAATAATACACAAAGAATCATATAATCATAACATAGATAAGAGACAAGAATAGTGGGTAGAATAACAACTTGTATAACTCAATAACACATGTGGGTTCATACATACATCAAATCAAACTAAGTTCATATCTGGCTCAACAAGCTATTTATACATTTACAAACTAGTTATGGTAACTACCTATTGTTTCACTAAACTGACATGACCGATGAGGCTGGACTAATATAAAATTAGTCGGCTAACTAGTATAGTCGGCTAACCGACTAGCTCCTCCAACATATCCCCCAAGAACAAAACCTTTCTCCGTCCCTAAGAAATAGGGGAGGTAACAAAATTGACTGTCTTAAGTAGTTCCTACAATTTCTTTGTTCATAGACTATGCCAACGAATAGATGGCCATTTCTGTACACACATATCCACAATGGCTTCTATTGTGACTACTAGTTGATGTTGAAATTCTATCCAATTGCGGAGTGATTTCTGAATATCGATGGTCAAGGTTGTGATACTTGACAAGTTTGACATATTCTCCTATATCGATACGTCTATAATATTATTCATGTCGGGGCCCGAAAATTTTTCTTTCTCCTTTGTTGTGTCGAGTAATCTTTTCATGTGCAGATGATTCTCATTGAGACTGTCCAAGCTAGGATTCGCTTGAGTTAACAATTGGCATGCTTGTTTCTCAAGTTTGTCCATCTTTGCCTTTTCTAACATAAGTTGGTATTGAATTGTTTGGTTCATTGCTTTTGTGTCACCTCACTGGTTCTGCAGTGATTTAACTTGTTCCTTTGTGTTCCTTAGCTGCTGAAATACTTGGTTGTAGTAGGCGATCCAACTTTTCAGGACCTCCTCTGTGACATTGGATTCCTCAAAGTGTTCTTCTAGCACTTTGTGATCTTATGAAAATGTTGTAAATTGATTCCTTAACAACAGATAAGTTTGTTTCATCTTCTCTTCCTTCCTTTCCTGTAGCTAAATTTGGATATTGGGCACGACACTTTCGAATAGTTGGTATGCTTGTTCCAACAGTCTGTCGGTGTTGAAATACTCTAGTACTGGAATGATTGCCTTTGTCATATCTCTACATTTTGTTAAGAATTCGACTTGTTTTGCTTCAAGTTTTTCCATCTGTGCTTGTCTTATTTATTTCCTTTGTTTGCATTCCTTGTTAAGGGCCTCCAACAATTAGTCTAATTCATCGTCCTTGATTTTATGTGTATCCTTCGCTGTTGTCAACCCTAGATAGGCCAAGTGGATGGATGATGCTAAATGATGTTGTTCCTTTTATTTCTTCTATTTCTCTTTTCTTTTTCTTTTATGATGAGATTATTTATGTTGTGCGACATATGCTCCTGCCGGCACTAGTTCTGGATGCTGCTATTCTATTTGTTGATCTTCTGTCGGCTGATGTTCTATTGGTTGATCCTCTATCAATTGATCTTCTGGTAAATTGGGTTTTACCGGCTGTGTCTCAGAGATGGGGTATGTGCATGGTTGTGTACTTGTTGGTGGTGTATATAATAGAACTGAGTTTGAAGGTGGAGAGGAGGTTGAATGTGGTGTAGGTGAGGGTGGGTGTTATGAAGTTGATGTGTGGTCGGAAGGGCATATGTCATCACAGGATCTTTGACTTCTGGTTTCAAGTTGAAAGGGTCATTAGTTTCAATCGAATCAGGGAGATTGACTATTTTTTAATCTATTGCCAATGTTTCAATTTGACAATTTGCATCAAGATCACCTGATATGGCTCCTTCACCTGCTTCATTAATCACAAGGAGAATATTTCTAGTATATGGTATAAATGATGAAATTTGTGTTGCGATAACTTGAAATGATTTGTCAGGATTTCTTAGGAATGAAGATTTAATAACTCCCAAAATTTTTGGTTTGCGGCAACTTTTGTGGTTGGTCAGGGTTTTGGGTGACTGCAAGAATTTGATGGGATGGGCCTAACTTGAATAATGGTTTTGTGGTGTTTATTTGGTGAGCACCAAGGAAAAGGTTTGGAATTTTATTGATAAATTCTTGTAGGTTAGTGTCTTTATCGAATTTTTCTTTGATTTTTTCAGATAATGCCTCTTTGTAAGGGTTTGATGAGGGGCCAGAGGTCGGGTTTGGTACTTTGTCTTGAACTATTTGAGGTGGGGATGGAGGTGGTGGAGTGGAAGTTAAATCAACAAAGTCTATTTCAGGGGGAGTGGTGACTCTTACCTTCTTTGATTTTTCTTTCTTTGTTTCTTCTTCCACGAATCGTTTGAACTATTTTTTGATAGATACCTTGTTCTTAGTAGCATCCTCAAATATCTCCACAGATCTGGAGAGTAACTCCTCCTCGTCATCTGACACATCTAGAAGAATGAGTTTGCTCTTTCCTTTCCCTTTTTCCAGACAATTTTTCTTCTTTCAAGACTTGGAAATTTCTGGAGCTAGTTGTCGAAGATTCTGCTTCATCATAGCATACTCTGGTTTGTTAGACTTCGTTTCTTGATATGATTTCTCACCCTCCTCTTCATGTTGTTGTATCGACACAAGGGATTTTTGTGTCTGCAGTACTGTTACTATTTGAATAGTGTTTACCTCTTTTTTCGGGGTGTCTTCCAAAGTGAAAGTGCTTATATGAAGGTGTACATCATAATATTCCTCTTCCTCCTGGTTGGTTAGGGGATTAAAAATTTGCTGATCAGTCTTATTTTCAATCGCTGATATGGGAATTTGGTATTGGATTGTCAGGCCAACTCTGTGAAAATATCCTCCACTAAAGGATAATAGTCAAGGGGTTTGGATTTCATTGCATCTCCCTACATGTACCAGATTGCAGTGTGATCCATCTCTAACTAGATGTGTGTTGTCAGTGGTAGACTTCTTTGGATGTTTTGGGGAACCCTCCATCAAGCCGTTCTAATCTTAATATTTTGAAACCAGTTGTGTAACAACAATTTAGTTGCTTCCAATTCCTAAGAGTTCCCAGCTATTGAAAACGACTTGTAGTTCCACATGTGTAATCTTGTCGGATCCATGAAATGTGGGTCTCCAATAGGTCATAAGTGATACATCACAATCCATATGATTAAAGACGGTAATATGATTGCGGCACCTTCTTGATGACATTTTATCCAAATATTTTTGACAAGGCCAGCTAAGTATTGTTCTTAATAGTAGGTTTTCCCTATGTCCTCTATACTATCGACCGCTTCCAACATATCCAGCCTCAAATCACACCCATGTCCTATAATGGTTAGGTCTGTAGAAACAATTTTTTCCACCATCTTGGGTGTTGTGTCCTGGATTTAACTGATTACCAAACCTTTAGAGTTCTTCCCGATTGGTGTGCTGGTTAGTTTTTCAACTAAGCATGGTTTTGAACCAACTGGAACTGGTTCACCCTTGTTCGATAATCATGTAAGTTTGTAAATGACATCCTCGTATATCTTAATGGGTTTGTCAAATTAAAACTTCCCATTGTGATGCCGTCTGCTGATGAATTTTGCTATTTTTTCCTTCGTCCCTTCGAATTTTTCCATTATCAGTGCATTTATATAGCTCATAATAGTGCTGGAATTTACTTTTTGAGCTTATGTTGTCATTTTACTGTCTATGTATGCCCATTTTTTGATTTATGCCCATATCCTCAACCATGATGTTTCTTGAATTTTTTGTTTATTGATGTTCTCCAGTCTTTGTACTGATGGAGTTGTAGTAGATGCTAGCTCCTTTGTTTTACAAGTTACATATATCGTCTTCTTTGGTTTCATCTTGTTGGTAAATTGCTCTAGATTTTGAACATGTATTTTAATCTCAGGAGTTCGATAGCTCTGCCTCTCAAGATCTTCATAAAATGATATGAGGTATTCATTTGATGTAGTATTTATAGGTGGAGCGAGCGGTGATTTGGTCGATGAAGGTCTTAATGGTGGATTTGACAGAGAAGGACACTCTGTCAATGGTTCTTTTAATGTGCACTGGTTCTGGTGCTCCTTTTGATGGTTATCATGATGGTTTGATTGGACCGCTGGGCCCTCTTTTTATCGATATCCATCATTGTTATGAAAATGTTGGTAACATTGGGCGGTAGTCGTTATGTCGATGGTTGTTATGTCGGTTTCTATTCCTTCTAGGTGTGCAACTACTTCCTTCCTTAGAGTAATTCCCTGTCATTTTCATTTTTGATGGGTTGTTACTATTGTTGTTTTTTGTTTTTTATAGATTTTTTTTTCATTTTTTTTGTTAACAGTTATGAAACTGTTTTCTCTCTCTCTCTCTTTTTTTCAATAGATTTTTTAGTATTCATAGTGCTTTAGTCGGGAACCATTAACCAGTTTCTGAAATACCTTGCCTTGTAATGTACTCAATCGGACTGATCCGTTGGAATTGATTTCTTCAACGATATAAGGTCTCATCCATTATGTATGAAGTTTTTAAGGTTTTCCTTTAACTCGACTGTTATACAATAACACAAGGTCTCCAATAGACAAGTTTTTGTTTAGGATGTTCCTGTCATACCATGCTTTCTGTTGTAGCTTCTAGATTTCTTGGTGTTGCATAGCGATTAGGAAATGTTCTTCTAGCTTATCTAGTTGCATTAGTCGATCCTTCCTAGCATCTTCGACATTAATGTGTAATATATCGGATATTACTAGTTTCTATTGTGGAAAGTGTAGGGAAACAACTACTTATTGGCCATAGACTAGTTTAAATGGTGTTTGGTATGTAGATAGCTTATATGATGTTTTGTATTCTCATATGACATCATGAATTTTCTCATCCCAGTCATGTTTGTCATTGTTGCAAACTTTTGTTAAACCCCTTGCTAAGGTTTTGTTAAATGCTTCTATTGCACCATTAGATTGAGGATGATAAGCTGTGATTCTCTTGTGGTTAATTTTGAACTGATCTGTTAGGGTTGAAATGGTTTTGTTAATAAAATGTCATCCTTGGTCACTGATTAGAGTCAATGGACAACCAAATATAGTAACTATATTTTTTTATATGAATTTAGTAGCTACTTCACCATAATAGGTTTCGACGGGTTCTACCTCTTCCGATTTAGTAACGTACTCGACTGCTGTTATGATGTGGCGTGCACCTGACCTTTCTAGTAGGAATGGGAATGGTCCTATAGAGTCGATAGCCCAAATTTTGAACATTAAACTTGGATTTACCGATATTAAGGGAATGTCAGTGCTAGGTAGAGGTCGACCTAAACATTGACATCGATCACATTTCTTGAAAAAATTCCTATAGTCTTTGTGTAATGTCAGCTACCATAGTCCCGACTGTTGGATCTTTTTAGAAGTCGTGTCAGACTGGAAATGACCTCCAGCTAGGCCATAGTGTCATTCATGCTTATGCTCTCTATTTCATGCTCCAAAACACATCGACGAAGTACTTCATCCAAGCTCATTTTATATAGGAACCCATTAATTAGACTATAAGGTGCGGACTTCATTGCTAAAATTTTCTTCTTTTTGGTACTCATTCCCTTAGGTGCTTTTCCATTCTCTAAGAATTGTGCTATCTCTTCTAGTTCTGTGGGTACAAATTCTCTTTGAAACAGATGTGCATCTGGGAGATCATATTCGACTCATGTCGGTTCCTCCCCCATGTCGGTTCGAGACAAGCGGCTGGGTCTAACATTCAACTTTCTCAGTCGAGCTACAACTTTGAATTCAAATTCTTGGAATAGCAACAACCAATGACAAATTATTCCATGATGTAATGGTTTGTTTACTATATCTTTCAGCGCTTGGTGATCGGTGCAAAATATAAAGGGGTTATCTAATAGATAATGTCGATATTTTTTGAGTGAAAATACCATTCCTAATGCTTCCCTTTCTGTTGTGAATAATTACGTTATGATTTTTTTAACTTTTTGCTAATATACACGATTGGGTAGTCCATCCCATCATCTCATGGTTGTGTTAAGATTGTCCCTATTGCTATTCCTGATGTGTCAATGTGTACATGAAATTTGACTGACCAATTTGGAAACTTGGGAATAGGTGCTTTGACTAATTGTTTCTCAAAGTGTCGAAGGATGCATCACATTCTTCAGTCCATTCAAACTCCTGATCTTGTTTTAATAGTTCTTCTAAAGGGTATGTCATATCTGAGTAGTGACTAATGAATTTCCTGTAATAGCCTGTATGCCCTAATAACAATCTGACTTGCTTTGGACTCACTGGGGGTTTTAAGTCAAGGATGATTTTTATTTTTGTGAAGTCGGCTTTGATGCTTTCTTTGCATACAATATGTCCCAGTAGAATTCCTATAGGGGTTGAAATATGCATTTCTTTATGTTGAGTGATGGATGGATTTGTCAGCATTGTTCTAGTGTTAGCCTTAACCATTTGCAGTGATATTTTAGCATGGAGTATATTGTCTAATCATCGAAGTATACAGCCATTATTTTATAAATATATTCTTGAAAATATTTAACTACTATTCTTGAGAATATGGATGGTGCATTTTTAAGATCGAATGGAATAACATTATAAGAAAATGATCTGAATTCACAGACAAATGTCATCTTCTTCTGATCCTCCTTAGTGATTGGCACTTGATTATACCCTAAAAATCCATCCATGAATGAATAACACTCATGTCTTGCGAGTTCATTAGGATTTCATCTACAAATGGAGTTGGGAATGGGTCTGTTGGGGTGACTTTGTTTAGCTCTAGGTTTTTTGGGTCATTTTTTTTTGGTTGAATGACCATTGGGATTGCCCATTCCGATTGGTCAATTAGGTAGATGATTCCAGCTGCTAACATATTGTCAATCTCTTTTTTCACTATATCCTTATATTTGTGAGCAAGTTTGTAAGGTCGTTTCTTTACAGGTCTTGTGTCTGGTTTAATACCAATATTCATTTCACCCATTTCCTGTACTAACCCTTTAAGGTATTTATAATCTTGGGAAAATAAATCTCGAAATTCTTTTAATAGGTTGACTATTTATGCCACCTGTTCTTCATTCCAATAGTCGCCTATTCTTTCCATTTTTGGTCTATCGTCATTGGAGATATTGACTTCTTTCATTTTGAACTTTGCTTCCATCCATTATGGCACCTTAATTTCATTGATTTGTCGAATTCCTTCCTTGAGTTGTGAAAATAATGCTGGGAATTCTGCTGTTGTCATCCAGTTGGTATCTTGTTTGTTGGTCGGTTCGACTTCGAATATCGTTCTAATTGGTTACACCATTTATGGATGATCATATTTCCACTGGAATATTTTTCCATTTGTATGCTCATTTTATAGTCGAATTCTTATTGACTGTAGTATTTTATTAGACCAAATGTTATTACATGATGTTTTTGGTTGGCTGTGGGTTTGTGTCGAGTTATGATGAATAGTCGGCTGTATAATTTTTTTTATTTGTTTTGTTTCTTCGACTAGTTTGTCATCTTCCGGTATGAATTTAAATTCCTTGGTGAAGTTTTATTTCAGTTTGTTCCATACGAACATTTCACCTCGTGCTTCTTCCATATTATACCACTTATTTGGTAAATCATCTAATGTCACTACTACATTTTGATCCAAAATCCGACGGTTTTTTCCGACGGCGCGTGGATTTTTTATTTTAACCGTGCCAAAAATCAGAAAGATTAATTTTTTTTTTGAAATAATGGGCATAAGCGTCGCTTAAGCGACGGAAATCCTCCTAAGTGTCGCTTAAGCGACGGCGCTAAAATTGCTATCCTCCTAAGTGTCGCTTAAGCGACGGCTCTAAAATTGCTCGATTTTTAAAAAAATACACTTAATTCGTTAATTATTTAAAATGGAATGGAATTAGGTTCAAGAATCCATATTTTTGGTCGAGGGAATGAAATGGGATATTCTAGTACCTAGCACAAACTATCAAGTGTGAAAATATGTGATGATGTTAAACACTTGCAGCATCACTTGAACATGGGTTATTGGGGTATACCCATTTTAGATTGCAAGAAAACTTGCCTTTGATGTTAGTAATTTCCAAGGTACCATACTAATGTCTAAATATATTTCCTAGAAAAAAAATGGTGTAAATAAGAATAGATCCATCAGATGGAGAGTCTCGAGTTACCTTTCATAAATCAACATGGAAACAACAAAAATCTAATCTGATTGCTTGAAATTGAAGAGAGGAAAGCATTAGGTACAATTCAATACTATAAAGGTTGACACAAATGGTCAAAATATATGAGGAATAACTAATGTAGGCTTACTAACTTCCCTTGAGCATGAACACAACACAATTATGAATTGAACAACGATTGGTTCCAAGTAGGGATCAATGAAATAAAACATCAACAAAAGATAAATTGAATGGATTCTCCATGGTGATTAGAAAGGTAACTAATTCATGAAGTAAGCGACGGATAGCCTAGCAAGCGTCGCTTAAGCGACGGCACATCAGAAGGCATAATTTAAATTTTTAGGTTTGTTACCCAAGACAACAATGCCATTAGTGTTTCTAGGAGACCATGGGTGTGTGATATTGCACTCTAGATGATACGATGATATATCTTTGGGGATGTTGTATACCATTGGCATTTTGATTTCTATGTCAAAGAAAAATGTATCAATAGATCTGGTCACTAAAACTAACACTGAATCCCTTGTAGAAGCAATCATGTATGCACCAAGATCTGCTTGTTGGCCACCTTGTGTCAAAGGAGCATGTTGGCATGGGTGTTGCAATGAAGAATGTTATGATACTGCAATAGGGATAGTTGTAACCTATCAATATAAAGTGAGAATGTGTTCAAACATTTATTAATTGCAATAAATAAATATGTTCCAAAATATTACCAATTTAATGATGCTTAAACAAGCACAAACACAGTCGCACATGTGTGTATATGCTTATTGATGTCCA
>LPNX010563665.1:953440-984688 GCA_001517045.1 Pseudotsuga menziesii
TATCAAAGATCAATAAACTATAGTGATCAATAGAACAAAGGGTTAAAAAAGAATATTATATTCCAAGACTTGGAATTTGATTTTAATTTTATTTTTTTTATTTGAAATAAAATCTGGTAACTGCAATTGCTAACAGCAGCAAGAAAAGAAATAAAACAACAGTAATGATTTTACCAGCAACAATAGATTCAGTACTAATTCCAGCAATTTACAACAGTAAATCTAATAAAAGATTTCAACTGCACCACCAGTATGAGAAAATTTTAATTTTTTTAAAAAAAATTTCCACAAGCGTCGCTTAAGCGGCGGTTTCTACTGTGGCTTTTTCGACACATTTTCTAGATAGCCGTCGCTTATCCGACGGTAATATGTGTCACTTATCCGACGCTTTTCTAGATAGCCATCGCTTATCCGACGGTTTATGCTGTCACTTATCCGACGCTTTTAGTTGAGATTCGTCGCTTAAGCGACGGTTATGAAGGTTATTTTCTCAAAAAAATTTACTACCGTCGAAAATATTTTGTCGCTTAAGCAATGGTTACATAGGTATCGCTTAACCGACAGTTATTTAGGTGTCGGTTAACCGACGACAAGAATCCGACGCTTAAAAAAAAAAAAAGTGTCGTACATGCGACAGGAAACTATCGAAAATCCGACATGACGGCCATCGGATTTTTGGTCGAAATGTAGTAGTGTGTGGATGGAAATAGGTGTGGCCATATTCGTTCATCTTTGTAACCAAGTCTTCTCCATTACTTTTCACATATATTTATGTGTTTTTCGGGGTCTTCTCCTTGTGTGAAGACTGGTATTTGTGCCTCTTTAGTTAGCATCTTCCCTTCGAATATTTTGATGAAGTATGTTGAAGTTGTCATCCACATTTGTAGTCTCAGGTAATGGGTATCCCACCATCGAGCAGCTTGACCTATAAACATTTTGACCAGGATTTGGAGTCAGCCGTGGTCACCTATGTTTTTGGAAACTTGTTATATATGAAGGACTGGTGATTCTCTTTATTTATACTGAAGAGACTGTTTGGTGTCTATTTTTATTGGTGCTAAAGAAGGGTATTCCCTAATTTTTCTTTCGAATATCTTTGGTATGATGGACACAAAAAAACATTGACGTGTCGGTTTTCTTGGGATGGATTGAACAGTCCAGAATCCCCTTTCCTTAGTTTCATAGTTTTCTATATCCCAGTCATAAAGTTTTGCATATAATTTATATCCCACTGATTCTCGGTTTCCTAGATGTAGTTCCCCATATATATTTGGTTTAGTATAATCTTCATTGTTCTAGATTTGATAAAGTTGTCAAACATCAAATTCTTCATCTATGGGTTTGGTCCATAGTTCACATTGTAAAGGATGAATAGGAACAATTAATTTATTCCCATTCCCCTTTAGCTTTATTATTTCTTTATCTAATGAGATCGACGCCTTCATCTTTTGACCCCATGGCTAGCCCACTAAGGTTGGGAAGGAGCTGGATACTTCCTTAGGATCTATGATTTCAAAGTCAACTTTTGTGGTAATTCCCTTTATGGTAGTGTCGACATTTATCCATACCCCAATAGGTTCGATGAGTCCTTGGTCGGTTAATTTTAAATATATTCTTGATTCACTTAGTCAAGGTCTTCCCAATTGTTCCCAAATATCTCTTTTCATTATGTTCACTTGAGATCCAGAGTCGAGAAAAACTTGTCGGACATGATATCATTCAATTTATAAGTCCACCAGTGGGTTAGCATTTCTTTTATCTTTTTTATTTAATCTACATATGTTCTTATTTTGTTTAGCCATGCAAAATCTGTTGTTAATATTGTATAATATATCAACAAATTGTGCTACCGAGTTATCATTATGTATTAAATTAAGTAATTATTGAGATGTATTATATCGACTATCATCAATTGCTTCTTATCTAGCAAATTCTTGAAACATATTTGATTCATCATTATATAATTATTTTTTATTTATAGGATTAGTGTAGTCCTCTTTGCTTTTTATCTTACTTATTCTTGGATTATCATTGTCAGTTTTTTTTCCCTATATAGTGACTATTTATAAATTCTTTATATGAATTACATCACACTTTTGAACACACGACAAGACATTAACCTTTTTTTCTTATTAATTTTGTCGAGCATGGTGGGAAAATCCTCTAAAGAGTGATCTCCCACACCAAAATCGGTACACAATTTTAGGTCGGTTTGGTATTTGTATGGATAGTCTATATACCAGTGACCTTCTTTGTAGCACATGAATCACTGGATTGGTCATTGTGGTCTGTTGTCCTGACTTCCAAAGAATCAGCCTCGAACTTCATATCCCCCATGATGATTATTCTTGTATCGATTCTCATATCTCCGACCCTCATATCTTTGGTTGCTTTGATCATTTTGTTCACTATTATTGTTGTTTTGTGCAACAACGTTTGTTTGATAAAATGCCTGATAGTTCTGTCAGTTCTTCAGGTTTAAGTAACATTCAGCTATTGCGTGACTCTTGAATTCGCAAATTGCACACTAGGAAGCTTTTTCATTTTTTCATATTAAACGGACAATATTTTGTCGTGTGTAGCCCATGTTCCTGGCATATATTGCAAAAAAAATTTGTTTGAACAAAGCGTACATCTTGTCGACAATTGTCTTTCGTATGTCCAACCATTGAGAATTCCGTACACTAGATGTCTTGTTCTTTGAGGTTAAGTTCTCGTAATGATTTTTGCATTATTTCTATTTGTTCTTCGATACTGATTTCCATAAGGTGTGCTAGGTGGTATTCATCCATATCGACTTGCAACGCTTTTGTGAGTGCATCTTCATATGCATTGAAAGCGTCCCAACTTATGTGCCTTCATATATTCTATGAAAGCTCTGCAAGAAACCATTGTATTAATAATTGTTCATCTATGTTATAATCCAGCTGACTAAGTAGGTCCTTTAGTCATTTATTGTACTCCCGAATAGTCTTTGTCACTTTCTGGACTGTCGTTTTTAACCTTTTTTCCGCTAGATGCTTGGCATCTAGAGTTTTGAAGAATGAAATAATTTGTTTCTTAATTTATTCTTTAGTTGCATTAGGAATTTTCACAATGTATGTCATGTACCAAGTTAGTGCCTGACTTCGCAAAGCACCAACGAACTACACTATCTATCGATCTTTGTTTGATACTGCGTTTGCTTCCCATGTCGATTCGCAGACGAACCAGTGTCGTCTGGGATCCTCATCTCCTTCATAGAGGGGGATGTTTGTGGAATCATGCCCCATGTCACCAGCATAGATGTCTTATTCAGGTGGTGGTGGTGGGGGTGGTGTGATACTCTCTATAACCCTGTGTTGTTCATAGCTATTTTCGACGAAAGTTTTGTTTTTTGTTAAAAGTTTTGTTTTCCGGTTCATCCTCGACAGGTTGTCGGTCTAACTCGACTCCTTGTGTCTATATCCAAGAAAATTGTTGTAACTCGGATATTACTCCTTGCGAATCCAAGTACTCTGTGTTCTCTAAAGCTATGTTTGCCTCGGGGGGTGCTCCTTCATGTACTGGGTAGATTAGGTGGATACTTTGTTTAGATGGATACGATTAGAATGTGACCCAGTTTCCTTCCTCTAGTCAATGAATTACAATATGGTCGACATTATTTCCTTCATCATCTAGTTTACTCCATACACCAAAATCACCAGCTCGTAGCCTTAGGTCTTCTTCGACAATGACCTGCACTCGGGTACTCAGGTTCGAATTTATTGCAGATGAAGGTCTTATATCCTGGGGTATCTCAATTTGGAGAGCTTCATGCTACTCTATCCACAAGTCCTCCTTGATTGGTGACACTTCTTCATCTATGCCCTCTTCTTGTCGGTCATGACCTGACTCTGGTGGATTTTCTTCATGTTTTGTCACCCTGGTGGCCATTCTTATCTGGATCATGATGGCCTTCTCTCTAAGTTCATCCCTTCTCTTCTACCTCTTATCTCTTTCTATTTTCTATAAATCTAGAGTGCTTTTGTGAGTCACTGTCTGAATTATTTCTTTCTTGGCACAAATTTTCATTGTTGGCGGTTGCTTTCACAGTCACTAGAATCCTTCTACTCACCCCAACACATAAACAACTACCCCCCCATAGCCTACTGGACGCTTTAGTAATACTGGGTGGTTTTGTCTATTTCCTCAAAAATTATTCCCACTCTCTCTCTGCAATAAACTTCTCCCATGATTTTTTCTTTTCCGCCCAGTGGGTGTTCGATGGCGGTTCAATTATGTTGATGTAATTATAACTTCCAAATTTATTCACTTGTATTTCTTATCTATTGTAACCCGATGTTTATTCCAGGATGTTATCATGATATGTCAAACCCCGATGTTCTGATCGGGAGAATCAATAATGTAAACAAGTCATGTAAAGTCATTGTGGGTAACCCTCCGATTGTCTAAGGGTTAAAATCCCCACAGTTCCAGGGCACTAGGGTTATTAGACTTTCCTAGTAGAGGACAGACCTAGTAGGGTTTTAGTCATGCTGGGATTAGTATAAATAGAGATTTGGACTCTCTATTTAGTACACATCACATACACACTCAAGTGTAGCGCATAGTTGAGGAAGGAGAAGATACTAGGGCTAGATAAGAAGAAGGTTACTACTGTTAGGAGATCACTTACTGTTTTGGGTTTTACTTTGGTGCTGATTCTATATTTGAGGAATTTGTGAGGTTTTATCCATTTATGGTTTCCCCAAGGAAAACACTGCGTTCATTGTCTCCTATGTTTTGATTGTTGTGCTTGTTATTCTCTCAGTTAAAGATCCTAATGTTATGCTAGCTTAATGTTAAAAATCTAACATGGTATCAGAGCTAAACTGAGAAGAAGACACTGTGTAGCTGTGGGAACTAGGGCTTCCTACTTTGTGGATATCTCTCCATATATTTTCAAAAAAATAAGGTTGGAATAACTCTCCTCCCTAGGGCGCATCTTTCTTTCGAAGTAGAATCCAATTCTAAGGTTTTTCAGTTTTGGACCCAACACTACTGCCGAAAATTAGGACTTTTTACAGAAAAGGAAATTTTCAGTGAGCCTAGGCCTGGATTGATCTCCTCCCCAAAATTGAAGTTAGGAATAAATTTCAAGGCATTTGGGTGGACATAACTCTAGAAAAGCAAAACCCTAATTTGCTCCTGATTTAGTACTGCGGGATTTCAGCTCCAAATCCAGATCCAACATCTTGACCTGGTAAGATCTAAATATTTTGTATTTACATTTGAGGTTCTCAGTTAAATATGTCTCATCATACCAAGATTGATGAAAATATTGAGGGAGATGATAACTTCCAAGCTTGGAAGTATAGGATCTCCCTGGTCCTAGAAGAGAATGAGTTGGACTCCTACATCCATGAGGAGATTCCAGTTCCAGAGGGAGATGAGGAAAATGCCTTACATAAAAAGAAGTTGGTTATGGCAAAGAGGATCATTCCTAATTCTATCAAGGATCACCTTATCCCACAAGTGTCCTCTCTTAAGACACCTAAATCTATGTTTGATGCCCTAACCAAATTGTTTGAAGGGAAGAACATAAACCAGAAGATGACTTTGAGAAACCAACTAAAGAATGTGAAGATTCAAAATGCAAAAACAATCCAGTCTTACTTCACAAGAGTTTCTCAGATCAAGGAACAACTAGAAGCAGTAGATGAAGAAGTGGAAAATGCAGAGATTGTGATGACTACCTTGAATGGCCTCCCTAGGTCATGGGATTCATTCATCCAAGGAATCTGTGCAAGAAAGAAGTTATTCAAGTTCAGCAGACTATGGGAAGAATGCTCTAAAGAAGAAGCTCAGATAGCAGCTTGAGAAGAGAAGATGGGAAGTGAAGATCAATCCCTCACAGTTCACTCCAAGAAGGGAAGAAGAAATCCTCATTACTCCAAAGGTAAGAACTCTTATCATAAAGATAACAATAGAAAGGACCTATCTAGATTGAGATGTTATACATGTGATGAAAAGGGACACTTTGCAAAAGACTGTCCTAATAACAAGGTTCACTCTCATAAGAAGAATGGAAACAAAAGAAGACATCATGCTCATGCTTTAGAGGATGATGAACCATCAAAGAAGAGAACTAGATATGAAAGTGAAGATTCTTCAAGCGAGGATGAATATGTTTTGATCTCAGCTCTCACAGGTAACATTACTCATGGAAGTGATGATTGGATTATAGATAGTGGGGCTTCCAAACATATGATTGGATTCAAAGAATCCTTTGTGAGACTGTTAAAACATGAATGATCACCTCACAAGGTGAAGCTAGGAGATGACTACCAATATCCAATAAAAGGTAGTGGGGAATCCTCCTATAAACTAGACTCCGGTAAGTCTCTAACAATGAAGGAAGTATTGTTTGTACCAATACTCAAGAAGAACCCTCTCTCCATATCAGCATTGGATGCAAAAGGAATGAGGGTTGCATTCATAGATGGTTAAGTCATCTTGTGGCCTAGAGGAAATACTATTGATGATGCAGTAGTGACTGGAGAACAAGAAGGAGGATTGCACAAATTGAAGGGCCATCCAAAACAAGAAATGGTCCATGATACAGTAGAGCCAAGTGAACTTTGGAATAGAAGGCTTGCACATGTGCATTACAGAGCACTACCTATTGCAAGAAAAACTGGTGAATGTCTTCCAGAAATCCAAGTAAAACATGATGGGGTCTGCAAAGGATGTGCGAAAGGGAAGAATACAAAGAAGACATTTCCAAGTAGTGAAAGAAAAACAAAAGGAATGTTGGAAATCATCCACTCCGATGTATGCGGTCCTATGTCATCAAACTCACTAAGTGGGTATGCATATTCTGTTTCTTTTATTGATGATTTTTCTAGGAAGACATGGGTTTAATTCATGAAGAACAAAGATGAAGTATTCAGCAAGTTCAAGGAATTCAAAGCCTTGATCAAGAACCATACTGAAAAGAAGATCAATATTTTTCGATCAGACAATGGCTGAGAATTCACTTTAAATGCATTCAAGAGGCTATGCAAAGACTCATGGATTAAGAGGGAGTTCTCTACTCCTTATAATCCACAATAGAATGGGGTTGCAGAAAGGAAGAATAGAACTATCATGGAAGATGCAAGAGCAATTATTCATGATCAAGATATTCCTATGCATCTTTGGGTGGAAGCTTCCAGAACAATGGTGTATGTACAGAACCATACTTCACATAGAGTACTCGAGAACAAGACTCCTGAAGAAGTCTTCTTTGGTAAGAATCCAGAAGTCAGCCATCTTAGAATATTTGGATGTCCAGTGTACATACACATTCCAAAAGAGAAGAGAACAAAGTTAGATCCTTCAGAAAGGAAGGGTATATTTGTGGGTTACTCTAAAAGCTTGAATGCTTACAAAATATATTTCCCAGGATACAAGAAGATTGACATCAGTAGGGTTGTGACCTTTGATGAAGACATAGCTTACAACAAATCCAGAAAGAGATCTGCTGAAGAATCCAAAGAAGCAGAAGCACCCAAAATTCATGATACAACCATGAATGAAGAAACTCAAGAAGAAGATCAAGATTTAGAAGAACCACAATGACCTGTAGATCCACCTCTGGAGAAGAATCCTCATAAGAGGAAACCTGCTTGGGTATGTGAAATTATCCAAGGTGCAGAAAGATATGGGGCTCCAGAAGAGAATCACATAGAAATAAAGAGGACTATATCCTGCTCTGGGTATTTATATTTACTATGTGATTTCATTGATAAATAACCTTCCAGTTATGAAGAAGCAGTAGAACGGAAAGAATGGAAGGAAGCTATGATCGAAGAGTACCAATCGATCATGAAGAATGATGTTTGGGATATTGTTCCAAGACTAGAAGGGAAGTTAGTTGTAACTTCCAAATGGATCTACAAGATCAAACATGCTGCAGATGGTAGCATTGAAAAATATCAAGCAAGATTTGTGGCTCAGGGTTTCTCTCAGAAAGAAGGAATAGAATATGAAGAAACCTTTGCACCTGTAGCCAGATACAGTTCTATCATATCAGTACTTGCTCTGGCTACAGTGATGAAATGGAAAATACACCAAATGGATGTCAAGACTTCTTTCTTGAATGGTGTAGTAGAAGAGGAAGTGTATGTAGAGCAGCCACTCGATTTTGAGACACATGACAGGGAGTCTCATTTGTGTAGACTGAAGAAATCCTTGTACGGTTTGAAATAGGCACCTAGGACCTGGTACGTCAGAATTGATAGCTTTCTATCTAGTTTGGTCTTTACCAAGAGTAAATCAAATTCTAACCTTTAATACAAGGTTGAAGATGGAAACCCAGTGATGCTTCTACTATATCTAGATTATTTGTTTGTGACAGGTATGTATGGGTTGATTAACGATACAAAGAGAAATCTTGCTACCGAGTTCGAGATGAAGGACTTGGGTATGATGCATTATTTCCTAGGTATGGAGGTGTGGCAGAGTACATATGGAATCTTCCTTGGACAAGGGAAGTATGCACTAGAGATCCTGAAGAGGTTTGGGATGATTGAATGCAAGGCTATGGCCACTCCTATGGCATCGAACCTGAAGCTATTGAGCAATGCTTCATCAGAGTGGGTTGATGCTACGATGTATCATCAGATGATTGGGTCCTTGATGTACCTAATGAACACAAGACCAGACATTTGGTTTGCTATGAACACCTTGAGCCAGTTCTTGACAGATCTAAGAAATGTTCACTTGATTGCTGCAAAGCATATTCTGAGGTACCTGAGGGGTACAGTTGATTATGGGCTCAAGTACGATGTGAATCAAAAGATTAACCTGGAGGGTTATGTTGATTTAGATTGGGTAGGAAGTGCCATTGATAGGAAGAGCACTTTAGGGTGTTGCTTCAGTATGGGATCAGGTGTGATCTCTTGGTTTAGCAGGAAACAATCCTGTGTGGCGGTAAGTATAGCTGAAGCAGAGTATGTTGCAGCTTGTTCAGCTAGTTGTGAGGTAGTATGGTTGCGGAAGATACTGTCTAATTTATTTGATCTGTAGTTGAATTATACTTGTATACATTGTGCCAACTAGAGTTGCATGAAGTTGTCAGAGAATCCAGTGTTACATGACAAGTCAAAGCATATCGAGATCAAGTTTCACTATATCAAGGATATGGTGCAGAGGGGAGTAGTGAAGCTCTAATATGTTGCGACGGATGATCAGATAGCTGATGTGTTGATAAATCCATTGGATAGGGTGAAGTTTGAATACTTCAGGGAGAAGCTTGGTGTTCTCTAGATCGAGCTTCCCTCCAAAGGGAAGTGATGAGTCCGTGAGCCATTCTGACATGGTGAGAGGATTGGTTCCTTCCATGGTCAGATGTAAGGGCTAAGCCATTCTGTCATGGTGAGAGGATTGGTTCCTTCCATGTTAGATATGAGTGTTGAGCCATTCTGATATGACTATAGGATTGGTTCCTACATGATCAGATATAAGGGCTATTGCCATTCTTTGAATGGATCTACTTAGTGAGGTGCCAGGAAAACTCAGTCTAGGACTGAGGGCCATTCTAATATGACTATGAGATGTGATATCACATGATTAGATATGATTGCATGGCCATTATGATGTGATAGAGGGATGTGTTCCCACTTGATCAGATGTAAGGGCTGAGCCATTATGTCATGGCTAAAGGATTAGGTTCCTTCCATGTCAGATGTGAGTGCTAGCCATTCTGACTTGGTGTCAGATATAAGGGCTACTGCCATTCTTTGAATGGAGCTACCTGGTGAGGTACCAGGAATCCTCAGTCTAGGACTAAGAGCCATTTTGATGTGACTGAGGGATGTGTTCCCACATGATCAGATGTAAGTGCAGTGCCTTTCCACAGATGATAGTAGTTGGGTTCCTATCATGCTGGTGGATGTGAGTGCTGGCCTTTCGACAGATGATAGTAGTTGGGTTCCTATCATGCTGGTGGATGTGAGTGTTATGCCTTTTCATAGATGATAGTAGTTGGGTTCCTATCATGTTGGTGATTGTAAGTGTTGTTCCTTTCCATAGATGGTAGTAGGTGTGTCTTACCATGCTGGTGGATGTGAGTGCTGTGCCTTTCCATAGATGATAGTAGTTGTGTCCTATCATGCTGGTGGTTGTAAGTGCTGAGCCTTTTCACAGATGATAGTAGTTGGGTTCCTATCATGCTGGTGAATGTGACTGCTGGGCCTTTCTAATATGATTATAGGATTGGTTCCTACATGATCAGATGTGAGTGCTAGGTGTGCCTTTCTGATGAGTAGGTCAGATGTAAGTGCTGGGCAGGCCATTCTAACTTAGTGTCAGATATAAGAGTTGAAGAAAGACCTACATGGAGGCTAGGCCTACAACCAGCATGAAAAAGGGTTGGCTCTGTAGAACTTCCTATGACGAGAAGAATCATGAGATAGCACCTGTGATGATCCAGTGATGATGATCTAGCAGTGATGATCCAGATCGAGTGATGATCCAGATCCAGTGATGATGACCAGTGATGATCCAGATCGAGTGATGATCCAGATCCAGTGATGATGTCCAGTGATGATCCAGATCTAGTGATGATCTAGATCCAGAGATGAAGATGACTTGAAGACAAAGAAGACTTGAAGACAAAGATGACTTGAAGATGAAGATGACGAGAAGACCCAAAGAAGAAGATCAGTGGTGAAAATTTTGTCGAGAGAATGCCTTCCTAGTTAGGAGGGAGTGTTGATGTAGATATAACTTCGGAATGTATTCACTTGTATTTCTTATCTATTGTAACTCGATGTTTATTCTGGGATGTTATCATGATATGTCATACCCCAATGTTCTAATCGGGAGAATCAATAATGTAAACAGGTCATGTAAAGTCATTGTGGGTAACCCTCCGATTGTCTAAGGGTTAAAGTCCCCACAGTTTTGGGGCACTAGGGTTAATAGACTCTCCTAGTAGAGGTCAGCCCTAGTAGGGTTTTAGTCATTCCAATATTAGTATAAATAAAGAGCTGGACTCTCTATTTAGTACACATCACATACACACTCAAGTGTAGCACATAGTTGAGGAAGGAGAAGATACTGGGGCTAGATAAGAAGAAGGTTACTGCTGTCAGGAGATCACTTACTATTTTGGGTTTTACTTTGGTACTGATTCTATCTCTGAGGAAGTTGCGGGGTTTTCTCCATTTATTGTTTCCCTGAGGAAAACACTGTGTTCATTGTCTCCTATGTTTTGATTGTTGTGCTTGTTGTTCTCTTAGTTAAAGATCCTAATGTTATGCTAGATTAATCTTAAAAATATAACAAATTAATGATGGACAAGGCTGAAAAATGTGGCCTTCTCCCCTATCAATTAGGAACTTAAACAAAAGAGTCGGTAGTGAGAAAAGAAACTACTCAGTGAAATTGTTATAGAACCTATTTTCGATACTCTTGATAGAGACTCTCTCTTCCATGATGCCTTCTTCACAAAACTTATCTGCTTTTTTTTTCAAAACACTCCGACAGATTTTTACATCCACCTCTTGTCAACCTCTGGAGTAACTCTTTCTCTTTAGTGTCTATCGTATTTTTCATCCAGTAACTCATTCAGATATTGAGGTACTGATTCTACAAACTTCTCATGTGTCTCAGAGAATAATTTATCCTTAGCTTGGGAGATAGTCAGTCTATTTCTCAGAGCGTAATTCTGCAAATAGTTCACGATATTACACTCCCACCAGTCCTTAATATCTTGTTCTGAGACCATATGCTCATGTTTATTTCATCTGTATATGTACTACTGGTAATGGAACCAATGTTGTAATCAATCAGATTGCAAGGTTACCAGTAATACACATAAAGAATCATATAATCATAACAGAGACAAGAGATAAGAATAGTGGGTAGAATAACAACTTGTATTACTCAATGACACATGTGGGTTCATACATACATAAAATCAAACCAAGTTCATATCTGGATCAAAAACCTATTTATACGTTTACAAAACAATTATGGTAACTACATGTCGGTTCACTCAACCGACATGACCGATGAGGCCAACCTAATCTACAATTAGTAGGCTAACTAGTCTATTCGGCTAACCGACTAGCTCCTCCAACAATTGGTGCCATCCAGATTGAGGTCCCGAGAAACAGGGAGTGAAAAGCTATTGCGTGGCAATAGACGTAAGTTGTACATATACGTAATCAGTCATGGAACAATTCCATGTTAGAGATGATGAGAGACTCGAAGAAACAGATGTACTAGAATGAGACCTCTCATAGGAAGAAAATACAAGTTGTCCTCAAATGTAATCAATCTTGACATAGAACGTAGGTTGTCCCAGGACATAATCAGACTTGTCAGGTTGTCGCCGGATGTAATCAGTCCTCATGAAAAATATAGGTTATCCCTGGATGTGATGAGTCCTGGAAGGTTTTCCTCGATGTAATCAGTCCTGAAATAGAACACAGGTTATCCCTGGATGGAACCAGTCCTAGAAGGTTGTCCTCGAATGTAATCAGTCCTGGCATAGAATACAGGTTATCCATGGATGTAATCAGTCATGATGTGTTCCCATGTTGCAAATGATGATAGGTACATGAGTCATGAAGACACTTGGTATGCATCTAGGTGATTCTTGCATAGTTGTATATGTAGGTTGTCTTTTATATGTAATGAGTCATGGCGTGGTACTATGCTGGTAGAAAATAGGGTAACCATGGACAGACATAATACAATTGGTGTGCTCCTAGGTGATTCTTGCATAGTGGTAGACACATGTTTCCTTTGAGACATAATGAGTCATGTGTGCTCCTATGCTGGTAGAACACATGTGATCTGTTGGACATGTGGTATGCATAATGGGATTCTCTTTGTGCGTGATGATGAGATGATCCAGATGCGATGAGAAGATGGTTTGAGATGCAGGTGATTGCAGTGGAAATGTAATGTATGGTCTTGGGTTGTACCTACATAATGGGTTTTTCATGGATATGATGAATACCTAGATGAGGGATAGGACTACAACCAACATGAAACAAGGTTGTCTCTGTAGAAATTTCCTATGATGGATAGATATGAATGATGTCACTAATCAATGATCGACAAGATGAGGAATATGATAGCAACGACGATGATGATTCAACAATGATAATGTGACAAAATGTGTTGATGAATGTGGTGAGAGAATACCTTCCTAGTTAAGAGGGAGCTTTGTTGTAATTGTAACTTAAAAAGATATTTTGTTGTTGGAATTAACTTATACAAAGAGGGGTGTGAATCAGTAATAGCATAGATATGTATGATTTTAACTTATGCATATTTTCACAGAAATAAAACTTTCCACCATCCAAAATAAAAATTGGAATACCACACAAATATTTTAGAATAAATGTACATTTATAAATATCTATATGTAGAACTACATCAGTGGGAGATAACAATGTACAAATATGAGAACCCACTCATTTAAGGTGTTGAGTTGATCCCAAGTAAAATATATGGGATCTTGGAACCCACCTACAACAACCCCAATCTGTGTGAGAACCAACTCACGATCTTCATCAACCAACCTGAAAAGATAAAACTACAACTGTGCAAACTATGACTTGTGGCTTCAAGTTTTGACACGTGGAAAACTGCGCTCTCTGGTTGTGGAAGCACCAAATTTCATTTGTTATCCAACATCAACTGGAAGGACACTAGGACCCCGTAAGTTTTATATACACCAACATAAAGGATGTTTCTACACCCTAATTATATTCTCCAATGCTGATTGGAAGTAGGTTTCCAATTCCTACTCCTTACCCTGTTCGACCTCCCCGATATGAAGTATTATTGTATTAAGAAAAACTGAAAAAAATAACTTATCTTCACAATATGAAACTACTGTATATTTGTTGATATACATCTGAATATATGAATCTACACAGAAAATTTCCCATAATACAATGTGTGACTTTTATTGCGTTTTCATCCTTTCAATTGATCTACGTGTAAATAGAGTATCTGGCTCAGCTATACTTGTTGTTCTGTGGTCTATGTTTTTACTAAGAAATAAATTCACACATAAAATATAAGGGTATCATTTTCTTAAAGCATATTTATTCTTTGTTCATCACTGACTGATTTGCACACTTTAGATCTGCTACATAAAATTACTCTCTAAGATCAAAGAGACATTAATACCCCAAAGAAATTTTGAAGCTTGTCCAAGAAATTATCTCAGATATTCATTTTCACAAGATTACTACACCACATCCATATCTTGCTTATTTATAATCTTCTTGACTCAACAAATGTGTCCACTTGGTGAAGTTCCTTAACTTCGAATAACATCCTAGTTTAGTGCATTTTAAACAAGTTAGGATTTGTTTCGACGTTCCTCTTTCTGTAATTCATCTTTTTGTGGTGTATGATGCACATATGTCAACATCCTTGTGGGACTCTTGCACACATCGGTTTGCTACTTATGTTTCTTTACAAATATTTGTACCTCATACCATATTATTTGTGGGACTTTTACACATGGTATTTGTGCATGCAAGTTGTTTTCAATATTATTCTTTAAGTATTTTTATATGTGTATTTGTGACCAATTTCATGGTGGGATATTTTATCTCATGTGACTTCCACATTCTTCCATAAGCATGTATTCAAGCTGGGTATGTGAGAAGAAGTCTTCATCTTCTTATGATGTTGTTTTGGCAATCCCCTTGGCATTTGATTCTTTGACATCTCCTTGACATCTCCTTTGATATCAATGACAATTCATGCTCAACAATATCTTCCTTTTGTAATGTCCCCATTTTTCATAGTTCCATGGTCAAACCTAACCCACTCAACTCCATGGTTCCTAGTGGAGAAAAATTAAATAAATTAATAAAGAGTTACATTATGGGCCAAAGTTGGCCTACGTAATAAAATTATTACATTAAATTAGAAGTGACAAAGACCATAAATTTATTAATTAATTATTAATAAATTTTATCAGTTGCAAACGCATATGATTGTTGGGATATAATAAACGCACTTAATACTTAGGATAACATATTTAATCGTTATGTGATTAATTACTACCCATTGGCCTAGGTAGTTGGAATCCACTTGCACCACATGGTCAACACTCTCCATATATACCCAAGGAGTGATTTTATCCTAATTCTGGTTTGATCCTGCCAACTTTATTGACTACCAGAATTAGCACCTATGCCTTCCTATAGGTTCTTCCTTTAGACTAGTTTATTCATGCGTTTATGTGGACACGGTAAAGCTATTCAACTAGGCAACTGCTATCTTTTGTGGCCAACTCATCCTCCATGATTTTATCTCCACATCCCATGATTAGCAATATTTTACTTTACACATCATCACTCACTCATGTCTTGGCTAATTCATGAGCTCTTGGTCTAATTAGGAAACTGCTTTAGTCATTTATGGGGGTTTATCATATTTTGTAAGCATGCTTTATGAGATAGCATGAGTTTTATCCTAACAACTCTATTTTCCTTTATAAGGATGTATTTCCTATGTAATAATATCACTCATCACTCATTGATCATTCTTTAATGTGTGTTCATCATTCTTATTCTCTCCTTATGATAATTCTCTACGATTCTTTGTGAGGTTAATTATGTGCCTAGATCCTTCGATACTTTATAGAATTCTTGCTATCATAAAGGATTTAGAATTATGACAAGGAGGGAACATAGGAGATAATGCGGGACTCAATATTTTCCTTACCAAAGTTGGAAACTAGAAGAAAGCAGACGAAATAAAGTTGTAACTACAAAAAAATAGGAAACTAGAAAAAAGAAAGAAAAGTGGAAAGCAAGAAAAATATGACAACTATAAAATAACGGGAAACTCAAGGGAAAAAAAGGAAGTTTATTCATTCGTTCAACCCAAAATGGATTAGAAATGTCCATAAAATCTACATATATTAATATTATCAAGTGAGGGAGCATTCAAGAAGGAAAGTGGGTCATTATGCCAAAAGTGATGTCCAAAAATCAACCAAGTGATATAGAATTCGAATTTCCATGAAGGAAAGTCTAGAAACAATCAAAGTTTATAAAAATGAGGTTGAGTCTATAATTCACAAATTTTCATCATTTATCATTTTTTTCTTGAGATCCTTGCTTCTCAGAAGTTGAGTATTGTGCCTCAACAAGCTTTGGGCGATGTTCCTGTTGGAAATCTCTTTAAAAGAGTTTTATTCCAAGTATATTCAGATATCAAATATATTCATCATATTTTGAGGGAGATATTCCATAGTTATCAGTGAATAAATCCATCCTCCTTCCTTTTAGTGGATTCTTCAGTGTTGGTTTTGCAAACTAGTTGAAGAAGGATGCTCTGGATCTCCAATTTTTATCCATTCTTATTCTTATCATTATGAGTGCATCCATTGGATTAATTTGCAGATATTATATTCAATCCAGTACATCTGATCAATTCCATTTGATGTAGAGGATGCTCAATTAATATTTTCCCTAATGCAAGGAATCTTGTGCAGTCAAAACCTCACTTCAATAGGGCACATTCCAAGAGTTTTAGTAACTTTGGTATGCTCAACATAATCCATTATTGTTGGGCCACCAAATTGACACTCTTTTCACCTCTTTACATCCTCAATATACACCTTTTTATCTCTTCATTTGATCCTTTTATCCCACAAATCCTTCTACATTTTCACATATTCACCCAAAATATTCAGCAAGTTATTAAGGTATGATAATTCATTAATTTCATTTAATTTAATGTTTAAATGTTATTTCTAGAAGGATTTGTGACTAATTACATTTATGTAGCATACTTTTATTTCTACAATACACGTTGGTATTCAGCAGCCCTTGGATATTATGAAGATTCTCCACACGTGGCTAGTTTGTTCAAACAAACTCGAGCCTATCCATCTTCAATCTCGTCGATGACTCGTGCACAATAAATGCAATATTCATCTCTAGGAACTATGTGCCATAGAGATGTAGATTTTATATAAGATTACAAAGAAAATTGTTAGAATAATCAACCCATAGTTACCTACCTTAGACATTAATTAATCCATTTTTGTCTTATTTTCCTAGTTTCCTATATTCCACTCTATGCAAGTTGTCTTCCACATGTCCTAGAAGTCAAAATTGCTAAAACTGAGTCATGGAGCACATGGGAAACCTCCTGGAAACCATATTTAGCATGTCTACTTTATTCCAGATCCTCCAAAGTGCATATCTACTTTTTAAGCTAAGTTGCCCGGTTTATTGATAAATAAGGCAAAAGGGAAAGTAAGACTAGGTGTAGTTGACTTGTTTTTTTCCCTTAACATACTCCATCCTTTTCTCCTAATAAAAGAATGTATGATTTGTATTTCCATCCCTTATTAGCTTTCCTACTTTACTTTTCCAATTCGTGAGCCTCTAAGTGGATTTGGAAACTGCTTTATGCACCTATGGGGGATTTGACTAGATTTAGTAAGCCTACTTTTTGACTATTTCGAATGGAATCCTTATGCATTCGAATATCTCTTGTAATTATATATTGCAGAAGCCTATTACTTCACAAGGTTAGCTATTGTACACTTATTCAATACAGATTAGTGTTATGCTCCAATTTCAGTCTCCTTTGTTTGTGATTTTGCATGTTTGATTAGCAATTTTGTGAGTGCAATTGTTTTATCACTTGGGTTCAATTTCCACATGGTATCAAAGCCTTTGTATATCAATTTATATCCTTCCATATTGCTATTGTAGGTTCTACATATTGACTAGGAGCATATTCTGCTGACTGAAGGGCATAGTTTCTGAGCTATGGATTAATCTCAGAAGATCATCTTGGATCCATTTAATTTCTTTGAATGGAAAGAAGAGATGGAGATACTATTGAGAGAGAAAGGTCTCTACATGGTGACTATGGAAAATGAGGTAGATCCCAATGCACTTGCAAAGAAAATTAAATGGCACAACAGGAGGGATGAGGCCTATGGTCTTTTGTGTCTGAGCATATCAAGAGACCTCCTCTTCCATCTTGATGGATTGACATCACCTAATGAAGTATGGGAGAAGCTTGTAGATATTTTTGGTAAGACAGATGAGATGAGAGGAATCAAATAGAGAATGAATTGATCTCTTTGAGTCCCAGTATCTTCGAATCCCTGCAACTCTACTTTTCCAAGTTTAAAGCCCTTGTTTTGTAGCTAAAACATTGTGGAATTGAAAAGAAGGAAGAGAAACTAGTTTTGGCCATACTCTCAAAGCTTGGCACTGACTATTCAGTGTTTGTTTTGACCTTTGATGCCAAAAAGTTGACATCTCAAGTCTGGAAGATGCCTAAGCTTGCAGAGTTCATGGAATCCCTCACACAAGAACAAGATAAACTGGTGATGATGGGCACCATCAAACCTTCCAAAGACCAAGATTTGGTTGCTGGAGATTCAAAGGTGGATTCAAAGGTAATAATAAAGCTAAGAAGCCACCTAAGCAAAAGAGAGACAAGAACAAGTCTCAAGAGGAGCCCCAAGGCTCCAAGAAGAACTTCCAGAAGAAGAACAACAAAGGATAAATGAGCAAGTGTGCATACTGCATTAAGGGATATCATCTTGAGAGCTCCTGTATGAAGAAGCAAATTGACATGTTGACCCAACTCCTAGAGAATAATAACATCTTCCTTCCTGATTTCTCAAAGAAGAGGGAAGGAGGATCAAATTCAAAGGACAGTGAGAGAGTACATGCTTTGGTTGCTGGCACATCAAGCTCACCTAGCTTCATCATAGACTCTGGAACTTCAAGACATATGGTTTCAACCAAGGAGGCATTCTCCTCTCTTGACATGTCGAAAGGTCCACCAATAGTGCTGGGAGATGAATCTCTCACTGACAGTTTGGGGAAAGGAAGGATTGATCTTGACCATGGTAAGTTCAATAATGTGTTGTATGTTCCAGGTCTTACCTCTAACCTCTTGTTAGTGTATCAGATGACTCACGCAGAGTCTCCAAATAAGGTCATATTCTCCCCTGATGATGTTGAGATCACAGAGATCTCGAATGGCAAATTCATTGCAAAAGGTGTTGTAGATCACACTTCAAAGGTATATATGTTTTCACATTTTCTACCCTACTCAAACCCCTCTGCTCTTCTGATTCATGCTAATGAGGAAAGCAATCTTTTGTATGAAATATTTGGCCATATTAACTATAAGTATATTTCTGATTTGAGTGAAAAATATATGGTCATAGGGTTACCAAAGATTAAGTTTTCCAAGGGAGTCTGTCAAGGTTGTATCCTAGGAAAACACCCAGAGCACAAATTTGAGAAAGCTAGTCATGAGAGAACCTCTGCACCTCTTGAGTTGATCCATGGTGATGTTTCTGGTCCATTTCCTCATATGTACATGAGTCAAGCCAAATATGCATTGATATTCATAGATGAATTTTCCAGGTATTTTTGGGTTTACTTCCTAAAGCACAAGTCTGAATTTTTTGACCTCTTCAAAGTCTTTAAGGCCTTGGTTGAAAACCAGTCTGGGAGGAGACTCAGGATCCTCGGATCTGAAAATGGTGGTGAGTATGTCATGTCTGAGTTCATTCAATATTGTAAAGATGTAGGTATTCAGATGCAGCATTCAATCCCTTACACACCATAGCAAAATGGTGTTGCTGAGAGAAAGAACATATCACCGAAGGAGATGGCAACTTGTATGATGGAGGCTAAGACTTTGCCACCAAATTTTTGGGCCGAGGATATAAAATGTACATCCTATATCTAGAATAGGGTGCCTCATAAATATCTTGATTTTATTACTCTTTTCGAATCTTGGAGTGGGAACAAGCCAGATGTGACCCATTTCAGGATTTTTGGTTCAAAGGCTTGGGCTAGAATTCCAACTGAAAAGAGAAAGGCTTTGCAGCCCCAAAGCCAAGAGTTCCTATTTGTTGGGTATTTTGAAGATTCAAAAGGGTACAAGCTGATATAATTGATCACAAACAAAGCCTTCATTTAAATGAGTGTTTAGTTCCAAGAAGAGCCTTTAGCAGCAGTTGAAGTTGGAGAGTCTTCTTCACCACCAGAACCATTGAATGTAAGTGGAGAGACAAATGAGTTTGATGATTCTGATATGTTTGATAATGATGATTTAATTGCATATATTGACAGTCCTACAAGACCAAAATGGGCATCAAATACCATTCATGCAACTGGGGAACTAGCTGGAAATCCTAGTGATCCTAGGAGGACTAGATCCCAGTTTGAGAGTGCCTTGTGTATGAAAGACCCTTTGTTTGCAGAGAAGTGCTATCTGATGCTTGAATCAGACCCATATACATATGAATATCTAGAACATGATCCAAGATGGAAATAATCCATGAAAGAAGAATTCAGCTCGCTCCAGAAGAACAACACTTGGGAACTGGTTGATATCCCCCCAGGGAGGAAGCTAGTTCAATGTAAGTGGGTTTTCAAAACTAAGTTTCCAGCTGATGGTTCACCTTTTAAATACAAGGAAATATTGGTATCCAAGGGATACTCATAGGTATATGGTATTGACTACAATGAAACCTTTGCACCAGTGGCAAAGATGGACTCCATAAGGCTAGCCTTAGCCATTGCAGCGTCAAAGCAGTGGGAGGTACATCACATGGATGTTAAGTGTGCCTTCCTAAATGGAGATATTAATGAAGAGATTTACATGTAGAAACCTCAAGGGTTTGTTTCTAATCCATCTTTTGAGTGCAGTTTAAAGAAATCATTGTATGGGCTCAAGCAAGCCCCAAGGACTTGGTATGCCAAGATTGATGGCTTTCTGCTGTCATTGAGTTTTGTTCGATGCAAGTTTGATCCTAATGTTTATTTGAAGCTGATTAATGGTTCTTTGATGATTATTTTATTGTATGTGGATGACCTTCTAATTATAGGAAGTTCAAAGAAAGAGATTGCCTCCTTGAAGGATGCAATGAACCATGCATTTTCTATGACTGATTTGGGGTTGTTGAGCCAATTCTTGGGTCTCAAAATTGCTCAATCACAACATGGAATAAAAGTACATCAGTACAAGTATGCTTTAGATTTTCTGAACAAGTTCAACATGAAATATTGCAACCCAAGCAAGATTCCCTTTCTTTCAGAAGTTGAGCTTGAAGAAGTAGGTTCTTCTCCTATGGTAAATAATACACTGTATAGGCAGTTGATTGGGTGTTTGCTTTACCTTACACACACTTGAACTAATATTTATCATGCAGTAAGTGTGTCTTAAAGATACATGGATGAGCCTCATGATATCCATTGGAGAGAAGCCAAAAGGATCCTTAACTTTGTTCAAGGAACAAGAACTCATAGGATTTTCTACAAAGCTAAATCTGATCTTGATTTGATTGGGTTTACTGACAGTGATTGGGCAGGTTACAACATAGATCAAAATTCAACATCATGATATGTGTCCATGCTTGCTGAAGGTCCAATCAGCTGGTCAAGCAAGAAACAAAGTGCCATAGCACTCTCATCTATAGAAGCAGAGTACATAGGAGTTGTAAATGAAGCAACTCAATGTTTACAGTTGCAAGGGATACTTGGTGAGTGTGGCTTCGAATCAGAGTTTTCAACTATTATATATTGTGATAATCAGAGTACCATTTGAATCTGTAATTATCTAGTTCAGAGATAGAGAACCAAACACATTGAGATCCATATGCACTACATCAGACAGCTTGTGCATGATGGCACCATTCACCTACTCTTCTGTGCATCTTTAGAACAAGTAGCAGACATCTTCACCAAAGTTATTTGTCAGAAGAAATTCAACAATCTCAAATCACTGTTGGGGATTGTTGATCATGCCATGAAGCATGATTGATGACAATATTCTTAAATTTTGTTTTACTGTCCATATTTAAGGGAGGATTTTCCGATTGGCGTTTTGCCTCTTTCCTTGGTTAAATGGAGATGTAATATGTAAAGGGTGACTAAGACTTGTTGCTAGGCCCTATATATTTCTGATATTTACTCATAAAGTTAGGATTAATGGGGAGTGTTAGAATAATCAACCCATATTTACCTACCTTAGACACTAATTAATCCATTTTTGTTGTATTTTCCTAGTTTCCTATATTCCACTCTATGCAAGTTGTCTTCCACATGTCCTAGAAGTCAAACTTGCTAAAAATGAGTCATGGAGTGCTTGGGAAACCTCCTAGAAACCATATTTAGCATGTCAGCTTTATTCCAGATCCTCCAAAGCGTATATCTTCTTTTTTTGCTAAGTTGCTTGTTTTATTGATAAATAAGGAAAAAGGGAAAGTAAGACTAGGTGTAGTTGACTTGTTTTTTGACCTCATCATCCTCCATCCTTTTCTCCTAATAAAATAATGTATGATTTTTCTTTCTATCCCTTATTATCTTTCCTACTTGACTTTGCCAATTTGTGAGCCTCTAAGTGGATTTGGAAACTTCTTTATGCTCCTATGGGGGATTTGACTAGATTTAGTAAGCCTACTTTTTGACTATTTCGAATGGAATCCTTATGCATTTGACTATATCATGTAATTATATCTTGAAGCATCCTATTACTTCACAAGGTTGGATATTGTACACTTATTCAATACATATTAGTGTTATGCTCCAATTTCAGTCTCCTTTATTTGTAATTTTGCAAGTTTGATTAGCAATTTTGTGAGTGCAATTGTTCTATCACTTGGGTTCAATTTCCACAAAAATAATATCTCGAGCATGAAGAATTTAGCTATTTTTGCATGATATAAACAGTTGTGTCATTAATAGAAGATATAGTTTGTTGCTATAAAATCAGAATTGGTTATCTCATCCTGTGAGATATATAAAGGGAGCCATAGATCGAAGTAGGATAGTAGTATGTATGTAGACATATATATGTAGATAGGACGAAGACACATGATATGTATGTATGCAGAATACAATGAATGGTCCATATAAGAATTGTTTTTCTTAGATGTTGGTTTCTCTGAATTAAATAGAGTTCAATTCATATAATGTTATCCCTGTTATTTTCAGTGATGATGTACATATTTATTTAATATTGTAATTAATTAGTTTTATGCTGTTATTATTTTCTTCATCATTAAAATTATGGTTGCAGTGTAGAAGTTAGTCTGAAAGTTACTTAAGGACTTGTGGCTTTCTTGGCAAGGATCCACCCAGAAAACCATAAGCCCTTCTTTTGTAAATTTAGTTCTTGTATAGAATAGATATGATAATTGTTATTTTCTATCTTTATTAAAAAGAAGAATTGTAGTTAGTAAGCCTGTTAAGTGATTGTAAAAATATATTTTTGAAGTTAGTCATCTTATTGTGTGATAGTTATGGAATAATATTCATAGCATTGGTTAGTTTAGAACTGAGCTCGGGTAATAGGATAGGTTGATTTAAAAAGTATTGTTTTAAATACTTAGTATTGTAGGCCTGATTTGTTTGCTTCAAATTCTGAGTTTGAAAGTCATACATTAAGTTTGTCAAACTTGGTTCCCAATAAAATAGACTTCATTAAACTTTCCTTTTAAATTGTAGGATATATAAATGGAATTTATTTCTTGTAGCTTATATTTCATTTCAATATTATGATGTTTATATAGTCCTTCATTTTAAGTTAGCAATCGGTTGCATATAGACTAGATTGTAATTCCTTTTGATGCATTTCTAGTTCATTGTTTGATTCAGTGTTAATAGTGTAAATTGCTTCAATGCTGTAGAATTTAATCATAATTAGTTTGAATTTTGCTAATTCTTATTATGTTCTGAATTTATTTAATTTCCAATTTCCTTTCAAATTGCAATAGGTAATGATGTTTTCAAATTATGAATTGTATTTAATTGTCTTGTAGAGTAAATGTAGTTGTTAAATAGGTTTAAAATTCCTGTATTCTAGTTATTACATGCATGAGTTAGCTGACTTGAGATCATCTAGATTAATAAAATTCATTATATTTTCTTTGTAAATTATAGGACATACAAATGGCATTTATTTTCTTTTTGGTTTAAAGCTGTAAGTTTATCCAATTTTGTTTTTAAAGATTAAGTGTATTTATTCTACAAATTATATCTACTCTGTTTTATTCTTAAAATATAAATTAGTTTGTAATAGTTTTGGTCACAGAAATAGTTCATTTTTAAGATGAATCAGTAAGCTCTGGAATAGTATTAAAAATTCTTAAAATCCATTAATGCAAGAAGAGTTTTCTAAATGATACATCAACTTCATAAGTTTTCTTTTTGCAACTAACTCTGTTTTCTATGTCTTAGTTAATTTTCTGCAACTTATTTTGTTTTCTGTGTTGTTAAATAGTTTTCTGTTTATTTCAAGTTAATGAGTTTTGTTAGATAGTTCTTAGTTTATGCTTCAGTTTTAGAATTGTTTTGAAGATAGTTTAAAGAGTATTTTCATTTCTGTAATTAGGATAGGATATGAATTTGAATGTTTTGTAGACATGAGAGTATTCTAATTAATAGTAGGACTTTACATTTGAATAAGTTTGATAGTTGTTACATCAAGAGTCTTCTTATTATGCACCTTGAATAAATTCTTAGATTCGAATAATCGAGATTACTGTAGATTAGATTAGGATAGGCCTTAATCATGCATAGACAGTGTTTGCATCTCACAAGATTACCTCCCTAGGTTGACAATTAAGTGTTGTATTATATAGTGAATATTTAGCTCAACATTTTTGGTGTCGTTGCCGGGGAGGTGCTAAATGGATTAGAGTGTAGGTAGATAGGATGCTTTTATATTAAACAACAATGGGGAGGGAAGAATGGTAAGACAAGAGGTAAGAAACTGCACATCCACTATAGTGGGTTACCCCAAAACTTTTTTTTCGCTTTTCTGCACAAGTTTGTTTGATTTATTTAGAGTGTGTTTCCCTTTCTACAAATATAGATAGTTTACTCTCACATAGTTAGTTTCAAGCATTTAGAGTCTAGATAGGTTATTTTTATATTACACAACAAGGGGGAGGGGAGGATAATAAGACGAGAGGTAAGAACCTGCACATCCACTATAGTGGGTTTCCCCAAAACCTTATTTTTCCTTTTTTGCACAAGTTTGTTTGATTTATTTAGAGTATGTTTCCTTTCTGCAAATGTAGATAGCCTACTCTCACATAGTTAATTTTAAGAATACATGTTTTGGAAATTTAGGTAGTTTCCTTTTCCTGCAGTTACTTTTGTTGCAAGTGTGTTTTTATTTTAATAGTATGCAAGAGTGCATTTTCTTCAGCAAAAGTAGGATTTATTTTAAGTAGGAACGCTTTTTTAAGTTTATGGTTTCATAGTAGAAAGTTGGATTGCTTTCATTTTAATTACATATTAGATATTGGGCCAGTTTTACACTCACAACATTTAATTCTAGTTCTTTTGTTTCTGAGTTAATTTACATTTCTATAATGAATGCATTTGATTTTCTGCATGCATGATTTTTCTACAAATAGTTTTAAAATTTGAACTTTAAAAACATTTGGGTGCTGTAAGAACCATGTTACTAACCCACCTGTGAACCAAGACATTTGAACCAGTACAAGTTTAAAGATGTTAAAAAATTTGTTGAGTAGAGAAGGGCTTATTACTACAAATGGTTTCTTTAATCCTTGTTGCAGCATTAGGTCCATATCTGAAGAAGAATCCATCTTCCAAAGCAAGCAGCAGATCCATAAGTATCCTCAACATGAATACCTTGACCTATATATTCCTCATTTCTTATTTGTTGAGGGAGCTCAAGAATCAGGGAAAGCAACTAAAGAAGAAGAAGAACTAGAACCTGAAATTGCAAAATTTCTTGCTTTCCTGGTACTAGAGGAAGAATATCAACTTGGATTAGAAATTAAGGATACTAAAGAATAAAGACAAGTTGGTCAAGAATCTATTAAGTCATGGGATGAGTTAGTTTTTCAGTTCCATCCTTTTACTCTTCATCAATTTTTGAAAACCAGATCATATGAAAAGTTGGTTCCTCATATCATGGTGTTTGTTCACATGTAGTAAGTGAACAATGATGTTTTAGAAATCCTGATTCGAAAATGGTTACAATGGACGTAATCATACACTTGAAAGAACATTTCCACTTCCAATAGCATAGGGTAGTTTAGGAAATAAAAAATAAAAGAAAGAAGAAAGTAAAGAGAAAGATAAAGCTTTACTGTAAAAACCAGTTTTTCTGGCACAGTTTAGCAAGGGTCTAGTTAGAAAACCAGGTGACTGGCTGTCTAGGCCCCATAATAAAGTTTTTTGGCGATACTTCATTTATGCAAAAATATCTTTTGTTATGTGCTCATCTGGATGATGGGAGATTTATTAAGGCTCTCCTTTCAGTAAGTTTCAACCCATCGACTTCAAAACATTTTCTGGGTTTGAAACTTGAGACATTTTTAGGTACCCTGGAGCCTGCATGCCTTAATGGAAGGAATCCTTATCATTTGATAAGCAAATTCATTAATGTTTCTTGGAAAGAGAATCCTACAGTTCATTTGACTCCAACAAATCTATTCATGATTGTTAGGATGTACCAAATGCCTTGATTTCCATTAACATTAAGGGTGGAATATCTCACATTGGTTTACAACTCTCCTTATTGGTTGGTAATCCAATGATTTATGTCTATGTTTGAAATCAAAAAATTTATTCACATAGGTAGAATTGCACAAGGGAAGGACGTGGATGAATACCTTGCAGTTCTTTACTCTGTGATCATGGATAGTTCTCAGTGGTTGTATCCTTAATTTTGGATATAGAGCAGCCTATTCTTTTTATAGGAATCCAGTAACATTCAACATAGTAGACATCCTCTTAGAAGAAATATTTTCAGTTTTATAGCAGCGCAATCTTTGGAAGCAAAGCAAGAGCACTCTGCCACATAAACTCCATTCTATCACAGAAATGGCAACATGCAGTAGAAACTCCTGACATTCAAAGTAATTTTGAAGAATTTGGTCCTTTAAGGTAATATCAATCTAAGGTAACGATCCTTTCTTTGAAATATATTTTTTCATTAAATTTAATGAATTTTTAGCATGGATTATACCTATATACTTGTTAATCCCATGCCCTCATATGATTTAGCCTATTCTTTCGTTTTACCTTTAGTTATCCTCATGATCTTTTAATCTTACCTTATCTTTGTCTATCATCATTAGATAATCATCCTTATACCTTATAAACGAATCTTCATCTCTATGTCATGAAGTGCCTAGAGATGAAGATATTATCCCTTTGAAAACATAATTACATTCTCTTATCCATGCAACCTTTGATTTTCCTACACAACATTTCATCATTTCACTAACAGTTCAAAAATTTTCATGAGTTTTTTGCGCCGTGTACCTAAATGATTATCAAATATGGGGCTTATGAATTACCATTATATCCTTTGCATTAGAAGCCTCAAGAACTCTATTAAACACTTGTTTTATACCTGTTCAATAACCCTTACCATTTTTCTTAGTTTCGGGTTCATCTTTTTTTTTGGCCTGAGTTGTAATCTCAGAGAAAATTATGGGGAGAAAGGGAGTTGCATGCCATGAACCAAATTCTGTCTCTATATTAGAAGGTTTTATCAAATTCAATGCATGCAAGGAAATATTTGAAGGCGTATGGTATCATTTCTTCCAGAAATTTCAGGGGCATGATGACGACATTACACTAAAATTCGCCCAGGGATTTGATGGGAAAGTCGTGCATATTGGAAATTTTGTCATGGTCATCTCTGAGAAAACAATTGCCCGAGCCACTGGTATTCCTCATCATGGAGAGCGCTAGTTTAAGAATAAACCCATAGAATGCACAGTCTGCACTAGGTTTTTGAAAGAAGAGCATCAGTCTGTAGTTGGAAGAAGTGTTTTCCTCGGGACTAGATGCGAGCTGATTGGCGTAATGTGCTCTATGTGTTGTAGAAGTATTTGAATTACAAAGGAAGGTATGTTAACACTCTGAATTACCATATTTTCCCACTATTGCATTTTGAAGCAGAAATGGAAATGAGTTTCCCCTATTTCCTCTACAAAAGTTTAGCTAAGATGCCGAGAAGGGTTCAAAAGCATTCTGGTAACCCTTATAATAGTATTTATCATCATGGGTTGGTAAAAATTCTCATTGAGGATGAACTGCACATCTGAAAGGATATTTGGGTAAAATTTGTGGAAAGAATTCAGGGTCTTCCTTCATTTGCAAACCCTCATTCTCCCCACATTCCTGTTTCTCCTTAGTCTGAAGGTTGTGAACTAGCAGTAGTCCCTAATCCAGAGTCAGAACCACCCCTAATTGAAATTTTCTCCTTTGTATTATGAAAACCCAAAAAGAAACGACCTCAGCTGAAAAGCCCTAATGTCATAGAATCCCCAATGTAGCGTCAAACCACTAGAAGCATGACCAAACAGTTCATTAAACCCTCCAATTTAGCCCTCAATGTACAACCATCTATTTGTGTTGATCTTGAGGAATCTCCTAATTCAGAGTGAGGTCTTCCTGAGAAAAATACACTAAGTCCACCTCCTCCATCACCGCCTCAGGAATTCAATTTTTTACATGCTGAACCTTCTGATTTCATCCTTCCTAATTTTGGTTCTGAACCTATGCATGAAGATCTTCCTGTTCCAAAATGAGGCGATGTAAAATATGAGCTTGAACTGTTTAACCCTCAACATTTTGAATATGGGTATTCTGATGATAATTCGCCTATACAAGAACCCTGTGATGAGCATATACCTGAAGTCTCGGCCACTTCTACCATTCCTTCTGTAATTTCTTAGCTGAGGAAGAAAAATAAAAAGATTAGAAAGCTTAATGAAGTACTCAGGTCGTATGAATGAACCCAACAAGAACAAAATCTATTTCTTGCAGAGACTGAGACATATAATGAACAATGAAGAGCTTATAGTCTTAATCTCCTGTAGAAGAATGGGAAATTGAAAGGAAAGCATAACAAAGTAGTTGTAGGTATAAAACGACTTCATAAATTAGTAAGGAACTAGAGAGTTGAGGCCTGTAAGCACTTGTATCATATCGGTATGTTGAAAAAAAAATTAAAAGCTAGGTCAAAACCAGCTGGTAGGAACTTGAACATTGTGGTAAATGGCACACAATCCTTGTCAGTAGCATTGAAGCACAGTTTTGAAATTTTGAAGACTCTATCTGATATGTTTGCATGAGAACATGCAAATACTCAGGCATGGGAGTATATGGGAGTATAAGAAATTTTCCAAGAAATAGGACAGTGAAGCGTTTGATATCTTTGATTTTGTCAGCAAGGTTAAAAATCAGTGTTCAAAATTTTCGAGATTTTGGAAAAACATGTTTGCATGAGGACATGCAAATACTCACGCATGGGAGTATCTTGGGCCACCAAATTGGCACTCTTTTCACCTCTTTACATCCTCAATATACACCATTTTATCTCTTCATTTGATCCTTTTATCCCACAAATCCTTCTACATTTTCACATATTCACCCAAAATATTCAGCAAGTTTTTAAGGTACGATAATTCATTAATTTCCTTTAATTTAATGTTTAAATGTTATTTCTAGAAGGATTTGTGACTAATTACATTTCTGCAGCATACTTTAATTTCTACAGTGCACGTTGGTATTCAACAGCCCTTGGATATTATCAAGATTCTCCACACGTGGCCAGTTCGTTCAAACAAACTCGAGCCTATCAATCTTCAATCTCGCCGATGACTCATGCACAATCAATGCAATCTTCATCTCTAGGTACTACATGCCATAGAGATGTAGATTTTCTATAAGATGACAAAGCAAATAATATCTCGAGCATGAAGAAGTTAGCTATTTTTGCATGATGTAAACAGTTGTGTCATTAATAGAAGATATAGTTCGTTGTTGTAAAATCGGAATTGGTTATCTCAGCCTACAAACTATATAAAGGGAGCCATAGATTGAAAGTAGGATAGTAGTATGTATGTAGACAGAGATATGTAGATAGGATGAAGATAAAGGATATGTATGTATGCAGAATACAAAGAATGGTCAATATAAGAATTGTGTTGCTTAGATGTTGGTTTCTCTGAATTAAACAGAGTTCAATTCATATAATGTTATCCCTGTTATTTTCATTGATGATGTACATATTTCTTTAAGATTGCAATTAATTAGTTTTCTGCTGTTATTATTTTCTTCATAATTAGAATTATGGTTGTAGTTTAGAAGTTAGTCTAAAAGTTACTTAAGGACTTGTGGCTTTCTTAGAAAGAATCCACCAAGAAAACCATAAGCCCTTGTTTTGTAAATTTAGTTCTTGTATAGAATAGATATGATAATTGTTATTTTCTATCTTTATTAAAAAGAATAATTGTAGTTAGTAAGCTTGTTAAGTGATTGTAAAAATAGATTTTTGAAGTCAATCATCTTATTGTTTGATAGTTATGGAATAATATTCATAGCATTGGTTAGTTTAGAATCGAGCTCGGGTAATAGGATAGGTTGATTTAAAAAGTATTGTTTTAAATAATTAGTATGATAGGTCTGATTTGTTTGCTTCAAATTCTGAGTTTGAAAGCCATACATTAAGTTTGTCAAACTTGGTTCCCAATAAAATAGACTTCATTACACTTCCCTTTTAAATTTTAGGATATATAAATGGAATTTATTTCTTGTAGCTTAGATTTCATTTCAATATTATGATGCTTATATAGTCCCAATTGCATATAGACTAGATTGTAATTCTTTTTTATTCATTTCTAGTTCATTGTTTGATTCAGTGTTAATAGAGTACACTGCTTCAATGATGTAGAATTTAATCATAATTAGTTTCAATTCTACTAATTCTTATTATGTTCTAAATTTATTTAATTTCCAATTTCCTTTCAAATTGCAATAGGTAATGATGTTTTCAAATTATGAATTGTATTTGAATTATCTTGTAGAGTAAATGTAGTTGTTAAATAGGTTTAAAATTCTTGTATTCTAGTTATTACATGCATGAGTCTGTTATAGAGATTTTCACCCCACTAGGTGAATCACACATTGTATGGCCTTCCCCTGTCCCGCTGCAGATTCTTTAGACCCAATGGACCACTTTTTATCCTTTGATGTATCATTGATCATCCCCAAAACTATATAAACTATGATATACGCGGCTTTTCCCCCGATAACCGCGTACATACGCGGGTTTGACCCCTATAGTCGCGTACATCAGGATGTGTACATAAACCAAATTCTTTTGGAAGTTTCCTTGACTTGGATCCGACTCATTCGACTCCTGGCCTTCCATATGCCTTGAGATCGCTCGGATTCGACCCTTCATTGTCCC
>LPNX010563665.1:988004-1000391 GCA_001517045.1 Pseudotsuga menziesii
TCAGCTGGCCCAAGATCATCTAGATTAATAAACTTCATTATATTTTCTTTTTAAATTATAGGACATACAAATGACATTTATTTTCATTTTGGTTTAAAGCTGTAAGTTTATTCAATTATGTTTTTAAAGATTAATTGTATTTATTCTACAAATTATATTTACTCTGTTTTATTCTTAAAATATAAATTAGTTTGTAATAGTTTTGGTCACAGAAATAGTTCATATTTAAGATTAATCAGTAAGCTCTGAAATAGTATTAAAACTTCTTAAAATCCATTAATGTAAGAAGAGTTTTCTAAATGATACATCAACTTCATAAGTTTTCTTTCTGCAACTAACTCTGTTTTATGTGTCTTAGTTCATTTTCTGCAACTTATTTTGTTTTATGTGTTGATAAATAGTTTTATGTTTATTTCAAGTTTTTGAGTTATGTTAGATAGTTCTTAGTTTATGCTTCAGTTTTAGAATTGTTTTGAATATATTTTAAAGAGTATTTTCATTTCTGTAATTAGGATAGGATATGGATTTGAATGTTTTGTAGACGCGAGAGTACTCTAATTAATATTAGGACTTTACATTTGAATAAGTTTGATAGTCGTTAGATCAGGAGTCTTCTTATTGTGCACCTTGAATAAATTCATATATTAGAATAATCAAGATTAGGGTAGATTAGATTAGGATAGGCCTTAATCCTGCATATACAGTGTTTGGATCTCACAAGCTTACCACCCTGGGTTGAAAATTAAGTGTTGTATCATATAGTGAATATTTAGCTCAACAATTATCACCATCATGATATCAAGGGTAAAATATGGTGGTGAATAAATGCTTTCCTTTCACCCAATTCATTAGTTTCTCTCTATGTTGTACAATCTCCAACCCCCGGGAGAAATTTGGTAATTGTGATTTCATAAACTAATGAATGCAACTCTAAATATGTTAATACATATTTAATATGACATGATATTTCTTATAAAACCCTTTAATTTCCATGATTGCAGAAGTATTAATTAGACTGAGTCATTAGAATGGTCAGGAAATTAGACTAGCTCATTTATGGGTTAAAATTTACTAGTTTTGCAATTTTGTGTACTAGTTTGTCTAAATTCCATAAATTTTCACTTATATTCTAAGATTCTGTTATCATGCTTATAATTATTTTCCATGTATGAAAAAAAAATTTGTAACCATCTTCCATCGTTTGGGAATCCTAGAAGTTGATCCTATTGTGTAGTCGTAGAGACTAGTCTTGCTTGTGTGGCTCCCTAACCTTTGAAAATATGTTATAAACCTACATAAACATATTTTTAATGATAAATTATAGATTCCAATAGGTATTCAAGTGTATCTAATTATTTCTCCCTCACCTTTGGTTTATAGGAAGTGAAAACAAAGGTTTTAGTTTGCATATGTTGGGGTAGACAAGAGCCTGGAAGTATACTTCATCCTGGCTAATGTTCAAAACCTAAATGGTACCAAACAATTGTGAATAGGAACCTAAGTTATCAAAATACTGATCCACTTCCTTGGTTTGAAACTACTCCTTTAATCCTTGTCTAACTGATAAGTGCAATTTCCCCTTTTGTTCACACTGTTTGTTTCAAGTTTTTGAGAGAGTGTGCCTAAATCGGACTTAGGTACATTAAAGTGGTATTGGATCTCTTTCCTCTACCCCTATGGAAATTAATATCTCAATGAATAAAATTTCATAAATTTCCTACTCCAATGATGATTCCTATGATTAATATGATGATGACTACGATGAGCAGTATGAAGAGTATTGTAGACAGTATGGGGAAGAAAATGTCCAGGAGGTACCCTATACAAGTATCTCCCATCATATCACATTTGGAAGAAGATATGATGATTATTATTATAGTCATATGTATGAATAATACATTAGGACTTATTCTTCAAGGTCTTTAATCGAGCAAGGAATTCCAAAATAATTCCTTTGGTATCTCGTTGAGTACTAGAGATTGAATGAAAGGGTTAAGAATCTCCTATCCTTTAGAGAGTATTGCGAGCTTCATATTGAAAGTTTATTCAAAGGCACCTATAATAGATCCAATAAAGAGAGTTTTTCACATATGTTTGATGAGGAGTCCAAAGAGGTGAAGCCTATGCTATGGAGAGAATAGATCCAAATATATTTTGGTGCTAGAAAAAGTAAGGAGGAGGAGGATGAGTCCCTAAATCCATTCCCAATCATTGAATGGTTAATAAAAAGAGGAGTTCGATAAGGAGGAGTGTAAGTCACTCCAAGAATAATATGAATAGGGTCCATGTGCAACTGAAGACCTAACAATTCCACATCTAGTAGCTAGTAGTGTGGAAAATGAATTCGCTTCTAGCTTATTTGTGGGTGATTTACATATCACTACTAAGGATATTAATTCATGTGAGGGTGGTGATACATCTTGTGCATAATATCCAATATATATATATATATATCATATTTACAATCACCACTTGAGTTTCACAAAGAAGAATAAGACAAGGCCACACCACTTGGGTGTGAACTAGAGAGTTTGGTGGAAGATAAGGCCACCATAGTGTCCATACATGAAGAGGATGAAGATGAAATTCCAAGGTATGATGTAATTTTTTATTTTTTCAAAGGTCACATTTCAGTGCAACCCTCAGAGTTACCCTCCACTTCATACCATAGAAGTGATTTTGCAAATGATTATAATGTTTACCTGTGCGTTGAGAATGAGATATGTGTTGTGGATCCATGCCACAAGAAATATGGTATTAGGTGTCAACCATTGTAAGGATAAACCTTGGCGGAGGATATTCTTTGTGAGCCACATTAATTGAGTGGATCACTAAAGGAGGATAGAGAAAATATTATGGAAGCCATGAACAACTTTTTCGACACCAATTCCTTGGTGAAAAGATGTTGTTGGAAATATTTTGGAGGAGATATGGAAGGACAATCCTTTTTGAAAGAATTCATAACACTTAAAAGAAGGAGTGGTCGAGATGAAGGAGATATACATGAACTTACTATTATATATATATCATCTCCTAATGGTGGCTAAAATGTACCATAGTGCACTCAAGAAGGAAGAAGAAGAATTAAAAAGGCTCAATAGTAAGTTGGAGATCACCAGTAATTCAATGAAGAGAACACATAGGGCCCTTCAAGAATAAACATTGTATAATGATCAAATTCAAAAGGAGTTAAGTTCATCACACACCCTATCCTACATGGAATATGACATAGTGGATGTGACAAAATAACCTCATATGGAGGATAAAAATGAGGAAGGTGCAAATTTGTAGGTTCTTGTGAAGAACCATGTTGAAGAAGATGCTATAAAAGCACTTATTGAATTTGAGAATAAGGATGAAGAGTTCTTAGATATGAGGAATATGGTTGAGGAAATTCTATTTGAATAATCAAACAAAGGTGAATTATCTATTAATGTATTGGGTACATAAATATATCACTGAAATAGAGGATCAAGGATGTAATAGAAATGATTGCATCAATGGAGGGTTGTCAGACATGCATGCTTTGAAGGAGACACCTTATGAGATACCCTTATGGGTGGTATATTCTGGTATATAGAAGGTTGTTGATCAAATGAAAGTTCTTATTCATCCATTTATTGGGTGGGTAGAGGCATCAATGAAATGAATACTATGGGAAGTAAAGGGATCTTTTTTTTCTGCAATAATTTTTTTTCTATAACTGACATTTTCCTGACATGTGATTAGAAAAAAAAGATGTATTTTGAAGCCACTAGACACCTCCCATACATATGATATGCATTTTGTTTTGCATGTTCTTGGGGAGTTTGAGTTCAAACAAAATGAAGACCAAACACTTGCACTATTTTAGAGAGATTTGGAGCTACCACTTGGTGAAAATTGTATAATTTGGACAAGGCACAAGATGATAAATATGATGGACCAATCAAGGGATACAAGGATCCATCCACACTCTTGGTGAATGAATATTGCATAAATTTCAACTTGGTTCATAGATTGTCATCCTATGCACTTCCTATTACTACCATGACACATGAGGATGATAACAGGGCGAAGGGATTATTTATCTTGGTGCCAAGAAAGGAGTCGGAAGATCCCATGCTCATACATGGTGATTTGATGAGAGAATCATCCCATTTTCAGGAGCAAAAAAAGAGGAATATTTTTCCTATTTTGGATTCCTTCATTCATTGTGGTGATTGCATGACTAGTGGCAAAGGGTTTAGCCATTGGGAGCATGCACTTGGGAAAGCCACAATCTTTCCATCTGGAACTAAAAATTGTAGTATTTGTGTTCAATAATATTAAACTCACTCATAACTTAGGATAAAATATTTAATCATTATTTGATTAAATTCTTACCCACTATCTAATTAGTTGGCATCCACTCACACCTTAAATTCAACGCATGCCATCTATAACACAAGAATTATTTATTTTTGACTATGGGTCGATCTTTACCACTTTATGGGCTCCCATAATTAGTAACTATGCTTTCCTGTAGATTCTAACTTATTATGCTTTTATCCAGCTTTTCTGTGGATAAGGTAAAGCTAGTTAACTAGGAAATTGGCAGCTTTTCTTGCCAACCCATCCTCCATTATTTTCTCTCCATATTCCAGGATTAGCAAGTATTTCCTTTACTCATCATCAATCACTCATGCTATTTCTAATTCATGAGGTATTTGATAGATTAGGAAAGTGCTTTAGTCACCTATGGGGGTTTATCATAATTAGTAAGTCTGATTTATGAGCTAGCAATGAGTTGTCTTCCATCAACTCTATTTTCCTTTATAAGGATGTATTACCTATGTAATAATATCAATTATCATTTATTGATCATTCATTAATGTGTGTTCATTAATTCTTCTTCTTCTCTCCTTATGCTAATTCTATGCAAATCTCCTTGAGGTTAATTGTTTGCCTAAATCCTTAGCTTGTTTACAAAATTCATTATTCCATCAAGTCTTTAGAATTTCTAAATGGTAACAGAGCTCAGGATATCAAAGCTATACATGATATCATATCTTTGAGAGTTCATTAATTAATCCTCCTTTTTCAGATTTGCAGGTTTATTTTGTTGGTACAACTTCAAATGGATTCAAGTGTATCGGTTCCTCTTCTTACTTCATTCACAAGATATTAAGAGTGGAAATTGAATATTATTTCATCTCTGAAGATACAAGGTCTCTATGAGATATCTATTGGAGCCAATGAAGAGTCTTATGAAGAGCTAAGTGGATGGATGAATGACTATGATAGAGAGTTTGGAGCTATATATTTGTCTATTTCTCCAAGCATGCACTACCTTATTGATTCTACTGAATACCCAAAGGATCTCTGGACACCATTGGATAGAGTTTTGGGAAAGCACAATGAGGATCCTTATAGCTATGTGGAGAGTGCCTCTAGCTCCTCAATGACTACTCTCTCTCAATATGCCTTGGCATCTATAGTATTTGATGAATTTGATCATGATGAAGAAGTTTCTCATAAATTTCATGTTTCTACTACTCTCTTTGATTCAAATGATTCCTCTTTCAATGAAGAAGAAAATATTGAAGAGCCATTTTTTTCTATGTCTATTGAAGTCGAACATCTTGATTCATCTTCTTATAATGTTGTTGATGAAAAATAAGGGACTAATGGAGATGTTATTGTTATTGATGATTCACTCACACATTCAATTTTCTCTATGTCTTCTATCATGGATTGTGAGATCCATATGCCATACCTCTCACACTTTGTGCAATCCTCTCTCCTTGATGGTGCACAACACAATGAATTCCGAGATGTTTTGTTAGACAAGTCAAGTACTTTTAGTGTATTTCCACTTACCATATTTGATCCCGTGCACTTCAACAAATCCTCCTTTGTTCTTGGCATTAATCCTCAGATCCTCCTTGAAGATTTTGAACATCACTATATTTCCTCCTTACATACTTATACCACATAGGATTCTTTACCAGTATATTCCCATGAGTCTATTGATGTGTGTATATGTGATCTCTTGGATTCTTTGGAAGCTACATCAACCCATGGAGCCCATGCATTCACACTCTGTGATCCTATGCCTTATCTATGTTCCTACATGATCACTTGCACACATCCTCTCCATGTAAATGAAGATGGAGACCTTATACATTTGCTTGAACAATTATTTAACCTATATGGAGCTTATTTAATCTCTAATGGTTTGAATTTCAAGCCATATCATCACCTTGTAGATGATTACAAGTATCAATATCCTTCAGCATTTCTTTCACATCATTGGATACTAGTTGTTCTACATGGGGGCCAATTTCCATCTTGCAGCTGTTTATGTTTTTGATCCAGGTGAGAAGATATATCTTCTTCCCAAGAAGAAGCTCCTATAGACATCATCATTTAGTTTGGAGTAGAAGCAACACCAGCAGATCAACATTTTGGTATTGATTTTCATGCCCTTTATTGAGGGAGGATTTTCCCCATGTGGTTTTTCCTCGTTCCTCAATTCTTTGGACAAGATAAATTATAAAAGGGTGACCATAGACTTGTTGGTTGGCACTATATGCATATATATTTCTTATTATTTCAGATATATCATCATAAATTCAGACTTAAAGTGGGGTGTTGGGATATTATTAAAACCACTCATAACTTATGATAAAATATTTAATCATTATTTGAATAAATTCCTACCCACTAGCTAATTAGTTGGCATCCACTCGCACATTAACGTCAACACATGCCATAATACCCCAGGAATTCTTTATTTATGATTATAGTTTGATCTTGACCACTTTATGGACTCCCATAATTAGTAACCATGCTTTCCTATATATTCTTCCTTATTATGCTTATATCCATCTTTTCTGTGGATAAGGTAAAGCTAGTTAACTAGGAAACTGGCAGCTTTTGTTTCCAACCCATCCTCCATTATTTTATCTCCATATTCCAGGATTAGCAATTATTTCCTTTACTCATCATCATTCACTTATGTTATTTATAATTCGTGAGGTATTTAATAGATTAGGAAAGTGATTTAGTCACCTATGAGGGTTTATCATAATTAGTAAGTCTGATTTATGAGCTAGCAACGAGTTGTCTTCCCTCAAATATATTTTCATTTATCATGATGCATTACCTATGTAATAATATCAGTTATCATTTATTGACCATTCATTAATGTGTGTTCATTAATTCTTCTTCTTCTCTCCTTATGCTAATTCTCTGCAATTCTCTGTGAGGTTAATTGTGTGCCTAGATCCTTAGCTTGTTTATGAAATTCCATATGCCATCAAGGTTTAGAATTTCTACAATTTTTTCATCCATGGAATGTACGGATAGGTAATTATTGGAGTTGTGCACCATCGAGGGTGTCCAATTTTCTTACACCAATAGAGTTTCAACAGACACATGTACATTTCCTATGAGTAGCATGGGGATCCATGGTTGTTGGAAGATGCCTATAGTTTTCTTGGCACATGGAATTCATATCTATGTCATTGTAGCAACAAAGTTGTGAATGAAAATACTTGTGCACATCTGGAACATAAGAATTTATATGCTTGGTGGAGAAGGATCACAAGGTTTTGGCCCTACATTGAAGAGTTGCATAAGTTATTGCAAGGGCCCTCACGGTTTTGATTTTGTACTGAAAGTGTTGATCTTCCAGTGTGGTGGTATGATTTTCACATCCTCCATTTCATTTTCTATGATGATGATTTTTTTTATTGTTAGTGATGTTTAGAAGGATGCAGATAAGACCATGGGATCCTAACATTCTTTGGAATGACAACTTTCCAAAAAATGCAGTAACATTTTGATCCTTGAAGAGGAGGCAGTAGGATCCAGTCATTCTACTCAATTATCGTAACTGGGTTGAAAATATTGTTGAAAGAGGTAGTCATTGGGGGAATGATTATAATGAGAGTGGTGCAACAAAAACATGGTGTCCCTTTGGTACCTAGTTTGGGATTGAGGATTCCAATTATAGTCAGTCGGCAATGCATATAAAGGAATGACGTGATTGGTTGGTTTCATATATGGTTCGAGGTGGTTTCTTTCTTGAGGAAAAGAAATTTTTGGAGGGGAGGACAGTAATGCCCCCACTTTGCATAGTTCCATCGTCAAACTTAAACCACTCAAGTCCATGGGTCCTAGTGGGTAAAATTAAAGAAATTAATAAAGAGTTACATTATGGGCCAAAGTTATCTTATGTAATTAAATTATTACATTAAATTAGAAGTGATGGAGATCATAAATTTATTAATTAATTATTAATCATTTTGATGATATTTAAATGCATAGGAGGGCACATATGAGATAAGGTGGGCCTCAAGACTTTCCTTACCAAAGTAAAACTAGAAGAAAGCATCCCAAATCAAGGTGTAACTAAAAAAATAGGAAATTGGAAAAAGGAAGAAAATAAGAAAGTGAGAAAAAGATGGAAACTATAAAAAAGACAGGAAGCTCAAAGAAAAAAAAGAAATAAAGGAAGTTTCTTTATTTGTGCAACCCAAAAAGGATTAGAAACATATAGAAAATATATATAGGTTAATATTAGCAAGTGAGGGCGCATTCAAGAAGGAAAGTGGGTCGTTATGCCAAAAGTGATGTCCAAAAATCATCCAACCAATTTAGAATTCGAATTTCCATGAAGGAAACTATAGAAGCAATCAAGTTTTATAAAAAAGAGGTTGAGCGCGTCATTCACAACTTTTCATCATTTGTCAATTTTTTCTGGAGAGCCTTGCTTCTCAAAAGTTGAGTTTTGTGCCTCAACAAGCTTTGATTGATGTGCCCCATTTCTAGTGTCTTTCACATATTTTTATTGCATGTATCTTCAAATATCAAATCTATTCATCATATTTAGAGGGATATCTACCATAGTTATCAGTGAAGAAATCCATCCTCCTTCCTTTCAATGGATTCTTAAGTGTTGGTTTTGCAAACTAGTTGAAGAAGGACGCTCTATATCTCTAGCTTTTCTCCATTATTATTCTTCTCATTATGAGTGCATCCATTGGGTTAATTTTCAGTCTGATATGCCATCTAATACATCTGGTCAATCCCATTTGATGTAGAAGATTTTCATTTAATATTTTCCTCAATGCAATGAATATTGTCAAGTTAGAAGCCCACTTTAAGAGGGTGCATTCTAAGAATTGTAGTAAATTTGGTATGCTAAACATGATCCATGAGAGCCATATTCAGACCAAGGGTCAAATCTGGTGGTGAATAAATCCTTTATTTTCACAGAATTCATTAATTTCTCTTTATGTTGTACAATCTCCAACCCCTACGGGAAATTTGGTAATTGTGATGCCATAAAATAATAAATATACCTATAAATATTTGAATAAATATTTAATATGGCATGATATATCTTATCATACCATTTACTATCCATTATTTCAGAATTATTAATTAGACTGAGTCATTAGAATGGTCAGGAAACTAGACTAGCTCATTCACAAGTTAAAATTTACTAGTTTTGCAGTTTTGTGTACTAGTTGGTCTAACATCCATAAATTTCAGTCATTTATATTTTGAGAGTCTATTAACATGATTATAATGATATTACATGTCTGAAAACAAGGATATGTAACTGACTTCCATCGTTTGAAAAGCATAGAAGTTGAGCCTATTGTGCAGTCCTAAAGACTTGCCTTGCTTGTGAAACCCCCTAACCTTCCAAAATATATTATAAATATGAATAAACATATTTTTATTGATATATTATAAGGTATAATATATATGAAAGTGTTTCTGATTATTTTTCCCTCACATTCAGTCTATGGGAAGTGAGTAACACAGGTTTTAGTTTGCATATGTTGGGATTCCTAGGAGCCTATAAGTAGACTCTCACATGTATGATGTTTGAAACATAAATGGTACCAAAAAATTGTGCATAGGAACCTGATTTATCATAACCCTCAACCATTTTCTTGGGTTTTAACTACTCCTTTGATCCTTGTCTAACTGATCATTGCAATTTCACCTTTTGTTCACATTTTTTGTTTCAAGTTCTTGAGTTAGTGTTCCTTAATAATACTTAGGTAAATTACACATTTTAATTGATGTAAATATTTCCTTAATTTATAATATTTTGGAAATTGAACCCAAGTGATAGAACAATTACACTCACAAAATTGCTAATCAAACATGCAAAATTCACACCAAAGGAAACTGAAATTGGAGCATAACACTAATCTGTATTAAGTGTACAATATCCAAACTTATGAAGTAATAGGCTGCTCCAATATATAATTACATGAGTGGTTCAAAATCATAAGGATGCTATTCGAATTGGTCAAAAAGCAGGCTTACCAAAACTAGTCAAATCCCCCATAGGTGCATAAAGCAGTTTCCAAATCTATGAAGATGCTTACGAATTTGCTAAAACAAGTGGGAAAGATAAATAGTGATGGAAATAAAACTCATTCATTCTTTTTTTTTAAGAAAAGGAGGGAATATGATGTGGGAAAAAAACAAGGCAGTTACACCTAGACTAGCTTTTCCTTTTTCCTTAAATATGTTGTAAAGGAAGGCAGCTTTCAGAAAAAGAAGAACTGCGCTTTGGTAACCAAAAATAAAAGTAGACTTGATAAAAATGGTTTCTAGGATGTTTCCCAAGTTCTCCATGACCAAATTTTAGCATGTGTTGAATTCTAGGACATGTGGAAGACAACTAGCATAGAATCGAATCTAGGAATCTAGGTAATAAGACAAAAATGATTAATTAATGTCAAATGTGGGTAACTATGGGTTTATTATTCTAACACTACCCCTTAAGCTTGAATTTATTGGAAAATATCAGAAAACTATAGGGCCTAGAAACAAGGCTTAGTCACCCTTTATGTACTGCTTGTCCATACAACCAAGGAAAGAGGCAAAAACCTAGTGGGAAAAATACTCCCTTAAACATGGACATGAAACAAAATTTGGAAAAATTGTCATCAATAATGTTTCATAGCATGATAAAAAATCCCCAGTAGTGATTTTAGATTGCTGAAGGTCTTCTCACAAAAAACTTTGGTGAAGATGTCTGCTACTTGTTCTGAAGATGCACAGAAGAGTAGAACAATGGTACCATCATGCACAAGCTCTCTAATGTAGTGCATATGGATCTCAATCTGCTTGGTTTGCTGTCTATGAATAGGATCATTGTATATTCAAATGATGCTTTTATTATGACAGTAGATAATATTTGAAAACTCTAATTCAAAGCCACATTCTCCATGTATCCCCTGCAACCATAAACATTGAGTTTTTGCATTTACAACTCCTCTATACTCTACTTCTGTAGATGAGAGTGCTATGGAAATCTGATTCTTGCTTGACCAGCTGATTGGTCCTTCTGCAATCATGAACACATATCTTGATGTAGCTGTTGTCACCTTCCCAATCACTGTTAGTAAATCCAACCAAATCAAGATCAGATTTTGCTTTGTAGAAGATCCCATGAGCTCTTGTTCCTTGAACAAAGTTTAGGATCCTCTTGGCTGCTCTCTAGTGGATCTCATGAGTCTGATCCATGTATCTTGAAGCCACACTAACTGCATAATATAAATCAGTTCAAGTGTGTGTAAGATAAAGCAAACACCCAATCAACTGCCTATACAGTGTATTATTTATCATAGGAGAAGAACCTGCTTCTTCAATATTAACTCCTGAAAGGAATGGAGTCTTGCTTGGCTTGCATAATTTCATGTTGAACTTGATGAGAAAATATGAAGCATACTTGGACTGATTAAATTTGATTCCATGTTGGGATTGAGCAATTTTGAGACCCAAGAATTGGCTCAGCAATCCCAAATCTGTCATGGAAATTGCATGGTTCATTGCATCCTTCAAGGAGGCAATCTCTTTCTTTGAACTTCCTGTAATCAGTAGGTCATCCACATATAAAACAATAATCATCAAGGAACCATGAATCAGGTTCAAATAAAAATCCGTATCAGACTTGCATCGAACAAAACTCATTGACAGCAGAAAGCCATCAATTTTGGCATACCAAGCCATGGGGGCTTGCTTGATCCCATACAATGACGTATTTAACCTGCACACTAAATAAGGATTAGAAATAAATACTTAAGGTTGTTGCATGTGAATATATTTAGTCATTAGAGGAATTTTGGGGTCTAAAATGGGCCTCCTAAGGAAAATAATAAAATAATAGTTAAAATAATAAAATAATATTGATTAATTTTGGAGGAAGAAAGAAAAAAACTACTTTTTGTGTTCGTATTTTCGACATATCTCCCTGTGTTTTTACTCAAATTTTGATCGAGAGATCTTGTTGGATGCAGAATTTGATTCCGCATCCAACGAGCTCTCCCGATCAAAATTTGAGTAAAAACACAATGAGATATGTCGAAAATACGAACAAAAAAAGTA
>LPNX010563668.1:0-22500 GCA_001517045.1 Pseudotsuga menziesii
CGTGGCATTTTATTACTCAAACCCTAAGAACAAAGTACGAGCAAACCCAAGTATATGATGAGTCTTCTTTTCCACAAGGGTTAGAACCAAATCCAAAGAGCATGCTGACCAAAATCCAAGACCAAGTGGGAAGATCCCCACAAAAGAGCAAGTCCAAAATCCAAGACCAAGTGGGAAGATCCCCACAAAAGAGCAACGCCAAAATCCAAGATCAAGTGGGAATATCCCCACAAAAGAGAAACGCCAAAATCCAAGACCAAGTGGGAAGATCCCCACAAAAGAGCAACGCCAAAAAAAAACCCTTAGGAATTTCGCACTTCTTGTCCAAGAGATAAGTGCGAGACTCAGTGTGTGAGATAATGAACCTAGCCGTACATCTATTTATATGAAAAATGAACCTAGGATTTCCATTTTAATGTGTGTGGGATAATTTCTTAAGCGTTGCTTTCCATTTTAAATAATTAACCAATTACGACAAATTATTAAATGATTGAGCATTTTAAGCGCCGTCGCTTAAGCGACACTTAAGAAATTATTAAATAAATGGGCAATTTAACCGCCGTCGCTTAAGCGACACTTAGGAGGATATCCGTCGCTTAAGCGACGCTTGCAACCCTAGGTGTCGCTTAAGCGACGCTTATCCCCACCATTTCAAAAAAAAAATATCTTTCTGATTTTTGGCACGGTTAAAAGAAAAAATCCACGCGCCGTCGGAAAAAACCGTCGGATTTTGGATCGAAATGTAGTAGTGGGGGGAAGCAACGACACATGAATCTCTACCATGAGAAACAAATCTTCCTTTGCAATTTTCTTCAAAACACAGGAATCAAATCTTATTTACAATGGAGAGCCTCATCCCTAGAATGTTTCCCAATCCCATTAACTAACTCTTTCCTCCCTCTATCGGGAGTGTATTTATACTATTCTAATGTTGAGACTACCGAATAGAAAATTGTTCCAATTCACAATCATGTGTTAACAGTATAGGGAGTGGACTATTACCATGTTTTACAAATAAAACAATAAACATTATGGAGATGCAGTGCATGATAATGCATACTGACAGCATAGAGCTTTCTTCCATTCCACTTCGCGAAAGCGATTCCCATGGAGCATGCTAATGGCCAATTGTCTACTTAGGCTACTTCAGGTATATCTTTCTATTTCTTTGACCAGCCCTCTTCTTATAGACCACGTCACTCAAAGGATGACAAGAATACCCGAATTCACTGCCTGATCATTTTCTCGACCCATCCTTCGTCTGGTAACACTGTTATAGGAGAAGGCCAAGAAAAGGGTGGTCATGCACATGGTGATGATAAGTGACTTAAGAAGCTTATCATCCTTGTACTGTTTTCTTCTTCCTATGAGGAGGGTTCTCCTATGAGCCATGCAGTCGGGTGTGCATTTGAACCTCTCCTCTCCCACGGCAAATTAGTCTAGTGGAGATCCTAAGGGTGGTGTCGAAGGCTCTAGAACTACCTGGTCCTAGAACGAGCATTCGCTCCAATAGTTCTGCCACCACTGTGAGCTGGGACTTCGAAGTTCATGACCGCAATTGGGAGGGTCGAAGGGATGTTGTTGGGATGTCAAAACCCATGCACCGCACATCCAGAGACCGGTTTGTGTAGAAGCGGGTGAACCTCCCTTGGTGTTTAACATCTATGCCCCGGCGGTTGGCAATTTTATGGTATGGATAACCCAAAAATAGATCTATGTTTTCCTACCAAGAGCACCCCTTGTCGAACTAACTTCTTGAACCACACAGCCATGGTTGTCTGTGAAGGAACTCAACACTTCTTGGAATTCAACTCTATACTTCTTATCATCTACACATTTCTATGCCTCAAATATCTCTAAAAGATGGCGTTATATAGGGCGATCTGAAACGGCCCAGGAAGAGCTATACCCTTAGAACCTTGGTCGTTGTGATGGCGGCATGTGTGATGCCAGGATGGAGGTCTATCCTTCTGATGTTCAATTATATTATCCGATATGGCTAACATTTCAAGCAATTCCCATGTGGCTGCCAAGCTGGTTTCAAGGGCTGCAGATTTGACCTTCCTTGCCCTTCAATTACCATGATGGTGGCACTGGGATATTTTAGTTCGTCACCTCTCTTGGCCTCGTGTAGATGCCAAGTATGTCACCTCAACAAATCAAACCTCCATCTTTCTCACAACTTCCTTCGAAGTGAACCACGTGCCACACTTGTGAACTGGGGAAATTAGCGTTGCTTGGAGAAATCGGCCAATCTACGAGGGAGGAAGATTATAGGCATGGACACCTCCTCTGCTGTCATCTCCACCATTCACGTTCCATTATTTCTGCCAACAACTTTCTCCTCTGAACACCGCGGGCAGTTCTGGATCATGACATGTTCTCAATCGTCCATCGCAACCAACCCTTCATGCAGCCATAGATCTGAGTGGGCCCCATTATCTTTCGCAATGAGAAACCTTGGTATTCATCCGTGTTAGTATGCGTTGTGAAATAAACCGTGGCCGTAGATTTATTTCCTTTCTTATTATGGTCGTTGATCTTTGTGGCTGCTACCCCTCTTTCGTGATTTGAAATCGCAGCTTTACCCACATAAGTATGGCTTGCGAAATTGATTGAGGCCGTAGATCTGACCTAGATCTTATCTTGGCTGTTGAATGTTTCTGACCTTTAACCCATTTTGTGATATGGAAATGCGGATTTGGTCGAGCATGTCCGCTCATGCAAAATGGTTTGGAGCCATCGATCCACCTCTGATCAATCTTAGCCTTTGATTTTGAGTCCCGTTTGATGCCTTCAACACACCTGTTATTTTTTTCTTTTCCTTGTACCTCTGATAACCTGAAGGGGTGTTCACATCAAGTTTGCAGGAATGGGACCCTCATCAAACTCCCATCATCCCTTAAATCAACTGTTAAAAAACAGAGTGTTAACAAGTCAAAGTAAACTTGAACCAAAACCATGAGCTCTATGCTCACTATGGGAATTTATAAATGACCATGTACTATAAACTTTTAAAAGATAATCATCATATGACTAAAGGAACCTTGGTAAGAACTGGATCTTTTAAAAACATTAATTATATTATGATGAAAGGTCAATATAGCTTTAATTATAAATACTGTCATAGATTCAAAACAACGAAAGAAATTTACTTTACATCCTTGGAGACTAGCAGCTTAAATAATCATTTTCTTATACTAGCATCTTAACATGCTAGGAAAGTACTTTTCTCAACGTAATTTAAAATAAACACCTACATGATCTTACGCTTACCTGCTAAACCTGTAAGAACCAATAGTCCATTTGAGTTAGCAGAACGCTAAGTAAGCCCCTATCTCAAACAAGATTTCTCACCTACTTGACAAAAGTAAATCATCAGTATATCTAGCAGCAACTAAATGCAAGTCCTCTTTCTAACTCAGTTGAAAATTAAAGTTGTTAAGTCATTAATAAATCTAACACAGGTGTTTAAGATTACATCCTTTATGTACATATTTCTTTTACTGAAACAAACCCTTAACTTTTGTTAAACTGTTTCATTTTCCTCTAACCACTAGAAGTTACTAAATTGTGACTTTAAGACATTTTATGTCACTTTAAAAATTTTAAATTTTTATGAAATTTTGGGTTATTACATGTGGTATCAGAGCACAAGGTTCAAACACTAGGCCTTAATGAAGCTCAACTTGCTTATATGGAATAGTAAATTTAAATAATTATGCATAAAAGGAATCACCTTACACTGAACGAGATAATCTACAAAAAGAACTTATACAAGAAGATATAACCAATAATTCTTCCAAACTACTACAAATAGTTAAAGAATTAAAATCAGAAATGGAATCAGTCAAGAAAAAAAATGAGAGGATTTTGAGAGCTCAAGAGGAGCTGAATCAGATCTTAATAGAAAGATTTCATACTAAAGGAAAGGGTAAAAGAGTTGATTCTGAAGATATAGGTTATCAACATAAGTATAAAAAGACTAAACAAATAAAAATGAAAGTAGCTCATCTTCCGAAGTATATGGTGATCAACGTAACTCTCATTATACTAGTGACAGTAGTGAGGATAACCACCATACTAGGAAAAGAAAATATAAACCTTATGAAGAAATATCTGGGGAGTTCAAGAAGCTCAAGCCATCGACATTTAATGGAGAAATTGAAAAGGGGGAGGAAGCGAAATCCTAGTTATTTGGGATGAAGAAATCCTTCCAGATTTATAACTATTGTAATCAACTGAAGAATAGGATGGCTATTTATAATATTACAGGGAAAGCTAATATATGGTGGCAAGTCTTAAAAAGAGTGAAATGTATAAGAGAAAAAAACATAAATTGGAACACATTCAAAAAATACTTCAAAAGGAAATTTTTATCTGAACAGTACTATGAAGAAAGGGCTAAAGAATTCTATAAGTTAAAACTAGGTACAATGGATATGAAAGAACTGAATAGTAAGTTTCTAAGTTTGCTCAGGTATGTGCCATACATTGTGGACAACAAACCTAAGGTACAGTGGTTTCTCAGCGATTTACCTTATCATACAAAGGACAAGATTGAGTATGACAATCCGAAAACTCTAGAATAAGCCATGAGAAAAGTGAATTTATGTTACGAACAGAATTGTTAAAAAGAGAGTATGGCCAACTGGAAGTCCAAAAGGAATAATAACTTTGATCAAAAGAAGAAAGAGTTTGTACATAATCAAAATTCTAAAAATAATAAAAACAAAAATTTTCCTAATAAAAATTTCCATGGGAATAAAAGTAATTCATAGACCAATCAGAACAATCAAAATAATAAAGAGTCTGCTAACAATCATGGTAACTACACAAAGAAATTTGAACGAAAACAACCCATAAAGTGTTGGGAATGCAATGGTCCGCATTATGCCTCAGTCTGTCCCAATCAGAAGAAGACTGTTAGCAACATCTACACAATATAGGAGGAGATGACTGTTGGTGATCTAGCACGGAAAATGCCCAGGATTAATGCATCATTAAAGAATCGGCAAGTAGACTATTAAACTTCAATGGTGGAAGTGGAAGGTAAGATAAATCAAATACCCATATCTATTTTAATTGATCCAAGAGCTAGTTTAATCTATATTTCTCCTAACTTGGTAGAAAAGTGTACACTTCTAGTTGAAAATTTTGCAAGTTCTTGATTAGTCCAGTTAGCTACTCGTGCAAAGAGAAAGGTAATTAGATTTGTAAAGAATTGTGCAATAACTATGGATCAATTTGAAACATTTGTTAAGCTCAATGTACTACCTCTAGGTTCATATGATATATTAATTGGTATGGATTGGTTAGAGCAGCATAGGGTGGTCTTGAATTGCTTTGATAAAACCTTTACTTGTATGAATAATGATGGAAAATTAATTAGTGTAAAGGGAATCCCTAAGAAAACAGTCGTAAGGAAAATTTCTGCTTTGTAGCTTAAGAGAGATGTTAGGAAAGGTTGTAAGGCTTATGCAGTAACAATAACCAATGAATAAAACCTAAACAACATAGATAAATTAAAATTGGAGGATATACCAGTTCTAAAGGAATATTCAGATGTATTTTCGGAAGAAATTTCGGGACTACCTCCGAAGCGGGAATTAGATTTTACCATTGAGCTGGTACCAGGTCCAGTGCCGAGCTCAAAATCCCCTTATTGAATGAATATACTAGAATTAAATGAACTTAAGTCACAGTTAAAAGAAATTATTGATAAGAATTACATTAGACCCAGTGTGTCTCCCTGGGGGGCACCTGTCATCTTTGTTAAGAAAAAGGATAGAATTCTATGACTATGCATAGATTATCACCAATTAAATAAGATGACTATCAAGAACAGATACCCATTACCTTGCATAGATGATCTGTTTGATAAACTACGGGGAGCCACAGTGTTTTCAAATATTGACTTACGTTCTGGATATCACCAAGTCAAAACTAAAGATGAAGACATCTTTAAAACAACTTTTAGGACTCGAGATGGACATTACGAGTTTGTCGTTATGCCATTCGGGCTTACTAATGCTCCAATTGTTTTTATGTGTCTAATGAATAATGTAATGCACAAATATCTTGATAAATTTGTGGTCGTATTTATTGATGACATATTAATTTATTCAAAATATGGAGAAGAACATAAAGAACACTTAAAAATTGTCTTGCAAAAGTTACGAGAACATCAACTTTTTGCGAAATTTAGTAAATGTGACTTATTTAAAGATAAAATCTAGTACTTAGGTCATGTGGTGACTAAAGAAGGAATTTCAGTGGATCCCAAAAAGATAAAGGCAATAGAAGATTGGCTAGTCCCAAAAGACGTAACTGATGTCCGATCATTCATGGGGATTACCGGTTATTACTGGAGGTTCATCGAAGGGTTTTCGAGAATTGCAAATCCGATAACCTCTTTGTAGAAAAAAGGGAAAGAAATTTGATTAGAAGCAGAAGTGCGAAGAAAGTTTTAAAAATTTAAAAACCTTATTAACCAACGCACCAATTTTAAGAATTGCTGACCCTAATAAAGATTTATAGTATGCACTGACGCCTGCAATGATGGTTTAAGTGGCGTTTTGACTCAGGAAGGACATGTCATTACTTATGAGTCTAGGAAATTAAAGATTCATGAAAAGAATTATGCGACCTAGTACTTATAATTATTTGATGTCATACATGCTTTAAAGATTTGGCGTCATCATTTAATTGGAAGAAAGTTTATCTTAATGACGGATAATAAGCGATTGAAATATCTTTTAGATCAACCTAACCTGAATTCTAGGCAAGCTAGGTGGCTAGCTTTTCTAAGTGAATATGATTTTGAAATTCAACACATCAAAGGAAAGGAGAATACAATTGTTGATGCATTAAGTATAAATGCAAATCTGAATTTTATAGAAGCTATTAGCACTTACACAACAGATTTGGAAGAATAGCTTAAAGCGAGAATAGAACAAGATGAAAATTACCTAAAGTTACAAGCAAAAGCAAAAGAAAATCTAATAGAAAGTCTGAGTACAGGTACAACTTGAATGAAAAAGGATTATTACTATATAAAGACAGAATATATGTACCTAATGAACCTAAGATTAAGTTATTAATTTTAGATAGAATTCAAAGAACTCCTTATTCATGGCATCCGGGTTATCAAGAAACTATAACCATGCTAAGAAAAGATTATTTCTAGATAAAAATGAAGAATGAATGGGCAGAATATATTACTAGATGCTTTGAATGTCACCAAGTAAAAACTAAACATCAGCATCCAGCTGGGCTACTTCAACCTTTGCCTATCCCTAGCTAGAAATGGGAGATAATTAGCCTTGATTTTGTTACAGGAATGCCTAAAAATCGAAACTTAAATGATTCCATAATGGTAGTGGTTGAAAAATTGAGTAAAGCAGCCCATTTTATACCTGTGAAAACTACTTATAAAGCTGCAAATATAGCTGATATTTTCTTTAAAAAAAAAATTCGATTGCATGGAATACTGAAGGTCATAATTTTAGACCGAGACCCTAAATTTATAGATAACTTTTGGAGATCCTTGTTTAAAGGATTAAATACTAAGTTAAATTTTAGTATCTCTTTCCATCCTCAAACTGATAGACAGACTGAAAGAGTAAATCAGGTACTGGAAAATCTAGTTAGAATGTATGTAAAGGAGCAGCCAGGTAAATGGGAAGATTATTTACACCTGGTAGAATTTTCTTACAATAATCATTATCAAGATTCAGCTAAGTATAGTCCTTTCAAAATTCTGTATGGAAGGAAATGTAACACTCCCATCTCTTGTAGTAATCTAGTGGACAGGTTAGTATTAGGACCTGAATTATTGAAAGAAATGGAAGTAATTGTAAAGAAGGTACAAGGTAATCTGAAAATTGTGCAAGATCGACAGAAAAGTCAAGCAGACCTTAAATGAACTCCAAAGGAGTTCTAGGTAGGTGAACATGTTTTCATTAAAGTGAGACCCAAAAAGAGTTCTTTGAGGTTGGGTAGTCATGCCAAACTAGCACCTCGATATTGTGGTCCTTTTGAAATACTTTCCAAGATCGGACAGGTATCCTATCAGTTAGCTTTACCACCAAATTTATGAGTTCACAATGTTTTCCACATTTCTGTACCAAAAAAATATGTACATGATGCTACTCATGTTATTAATTGGAATGATGTGCAGGTGGAACCCGAAGGATATTTTCTGGTGGAACCAGACTGTATCCTCGAGCGGAGGTAGGTCTTACTTCGGAACCACACCATTGGTCAAGTGAAGGTGCAATGGAAGCACCTTAGTCCAAAGGAAGCCACCTGAGAATTGGAAAATCATATGCGGGATGCATCTCCAATTCTATTTTAGGGGAAATCTGAGGATGATGAATAAATAACATCGAGGATGATGTTACAATTTAAGGGGGTGTGTATGTCACATGCCCCAATTTGCAAAAACAATTTAATGATATTTGAGGAACATTGTGTTAAATTTTATGCTAAGTTGTAATTGATGACCCAGTGGGGTCAAGAATATTTAATGTAAATTCATAATATTTTATTTATAAATAAATAAATGATGAGACAACAGCTTAGGGAAGCTTTTAAAAGAGTGTTTACTTGTTAATTGGTGGAGAGAAAATTGACAAGTGGTAGCATCCTCAAACCACTTCGAACTGTTGTAGGTGGAAAATTCCCTATATTTGTGGCCATGATTACCAAGAAAGTGGAATCAGAGTAGGTGGTTCATTAAATGAAAACTGACCCAAAAGACCTAGGCCTCTCGATAAAATTTCCCATTGAAGAGAGCTAAGGATGCTCATTCTAGAGAGGTGATCATTCAGGGTGAATGAATTTACTCAAGATAAATTCAATGGAGGGGATTACTGAAGTGTGTTTGAGGGGTTAACTGCTGATACTGAACTAGTTGCAGCTTCTAGGCTGAATTTCATACTACTAAGAGAAGATTTTGATTACTGTGGTAATTGGACCAACCAGGTGACAAAGGTCTTATAGTTGTATTCTCCACCCATTTATCAGCTAATAATACCAAGAACAAGCTCAGGGGTCCTGAGGAAGTGTTGTCTGAGTGCTCTCCAGGAGTTTGGTTGGGAGGAACAACCTCCTTAAGTTGTTGTCATCTTGTCATCAACAGGTTCTATTTTATATGTTTACTGTCTTCAGTGAAATATTTCTTAGTTTTCTACTACAGGCATGTTAGTATTTTAAGGTTTATGAAGGAAGAATAACTGAGTAATGTTGGATTCAGTAACATTATAGATTATATTAGAAATAGAAATGAATATGTGAAAATTGAAACAGATAGAATTAAAATTCCCAAACTGTATTTTTCCACACCTAACTCAAGTAGTACTCTAGTACAGCTGGGTTGCTTAGGTGAATGAGATGATTCTTTTATTTGAAAGAGAACAATAATAATATTATTATAAAAGTAATTCCAATATTAGTATTCTGATAAATTATAGATATTATGGTTTAACATAAGTAAAGTAGGTAGATTAGCAACTAAAACCATGTGAAAAGGAATTTGTAAAACATTTATAAACATTGAAATTCTAGACACTATGTGTCTTTATCTAAGAACAAAGGATTCTTCTATAATCCCTTTGAAAATACAGAAAATACTAAAAGATAACTATATCCTAATTTTTCATGTATGCTATATTAAAACCCTAATTATTTCTTAACTAAGAATTAAAAACAAAACTATAATTTTTTTTTAAGAATTGTTAAATAAACAGAGCTAACATCAAACTAATATTTGTAAGTAATACTATCATCCATTATCCTAATTCGAAACAGAGTTAAGAGTTCTTTAAGTATAAACAAGGATATAATAAAACTGCAGGGTTATACAGTAATTTAACCCTTAAAAAGTTAATCTCTAGAATTAAATATCATCTCATAAACAGTGCTTTAAAAATCATTATAATACATAGTATTAATGAAAACATTACATATGTAAATTATGGACAAAATAAACCAATAATAGTTACCATTTGCAAATATAAAATCCTTATTTAAGGATAGGCTTATAGCACATAGAGTCGAGGGTTGAATCCCAAGTCAACTATTTAAACCAAGTATGCACAAAAGCCTTTTATATTAAATTGTAACAAAATACATTACTGACAGAAGAATTAAAATCCAGTTCACTTTACAACCTTGACTATTTTCACATCTTCTATTTACTAAGTTCACTGTAAAACTAAAGTAACACTAGACAAAGGTCTATAAGCATCTTTGAGCTCAGACATGGGCTCTTTTTAAAACATAAACAAAAGCATTTACATTGCTTAAGCCATAAGGATGAAACTTCATATCAAAACCATATTTACATCACAGCTTCAAGATCCTGTGTTACTCAGTACAAAGTATCACGAGGGTTTTTAATTAAAACATGGACATACTTAAAACAAGCTAAAAATCATAACCAACAGAGAACCTAAGCCGTGTATCCACCCACAAGAACCACTTCCAACAACGAAAACTGCATGCAAGAAGAACCCTTGATGGGACTGGGGCTTACTAGATGGAAGCCCACAAAAAGACTGATGCATGCGCTTTCTTTTCCACCCATATCCTAGAGCCGATAGCAGGAGCTTGCAAAACCAATATAAAACATAAATTAAACTCTGTTTGCACAAAATGGTAAAAACCCTAGTAAGGTTAATCATTTGTAAAGATAAATTGAGTAAGGTAAATTTTACCTCTGAACTGAAAGTCAAAGCCAAGAAGAAATGGCCACACCAGCTCAATGGCACAGAACCGAAAAGAAATAACCCTTGAATCCAAGTCTGTGACAGAGAGAGCAAGGAAACCAACTCAAGTTCACAATGCAAAAGCATTGGGCGAGTAGTTACAGGAGTAAGACCATCACAGGCTTTGAGCTATTTGTAGAAACCAAGAACCACTCTCGCAATGTATTCTTCACTTACAGGAGAACCCAAACCATAAACCACGATAACAAAGTTTCACATTACAACATTACAAGCTAAATGCCCAATGATAAAGGAGGTTGCAGGCCTCTCATGGCCGCAAGCTCACAACTCGGCCAGGAAGGAGGAGAACCCTCGGTCCAAAAACGCAAAAGAGTAGGGTTTTGCAGCAATATAAGTCAACCAATGAATGGAGGAGGCCTTGTCCACGTGCCCTTATAAAAATATCAACAATTTTGGGTCGAATTCTAATGTCAATGCTGCACAAATGTTTTAAAAACTTATCATTGCCAATACCTTATAACATATGATTTCCAATAATAAAAATCATGCCATCGATTATAATATACTAGTTCATATGATTTCTAATAATAAATATCATGATGTCGATTATATTATGCCATGGAAACTAGTATAGTATTGGATTAAAAACTTATAACATTTGCTTGCCATCGTTTCAACTACATTATAGTAGTTGATAGGTAGGTAATACTACCTTGGAATATATGTTAACTCAATTGTTATAACTTAAAAACTATTAGGTTATAAGTTAACATAGTATTATAACTTGAAATAATAATTGTATTATGGTTATAATTTGAATACTATGCACACAACTTGGTTACTAGTTGATCCAAGAAGATATTCATGCTTGCAAACAAGTCGAACAAGTTTGGTATTGTTTTAGAACTAGTAAAAGAAAATAGGGTATAGATATGATATAGTTTATGACTTTTTGTAAACTGGAAAATCCTTATACTTCTCCACATAAAATCTTGATGCTGATAAATGAGGGAGTCTTCAAGAAAACTGAATACCAACATTATTTAGAGAATTTCTCATAAGAAGCTAATCACTCATTGTAAACTTTACAATAAAAAAACATAGGAACATGTTCATGCATAAAGAGAAGGACACTTGAGTATTAAAGTAAAAATAGCTGCGAGATCACTAATCAGTAGAAGTAAACTTGAACCAAAACCAGGAGCTCTATGCTCACTATGGGAATTTATAAATGACCATGTACTATAAACTTTTAAAAGATAATCATCATACGACTGAGGGAACCTTGGTAAGAACTGGCTCTTTTAAAAACATTAATTATATTATGATGAAAGGTCAATATAGATTTAATTATAAATACTGTCATAGATTCAGAACAACAAAAGAAATTTACTTTACCTCCTCGGAGACTAGCAGCTTAAATAATCCTTTTCTTATACTAGCATCTTAACATGCTAAGAAAGTAATTTTCTCGACATAATTTAAAATAAATACCTACATGATATTACGCTTACCTGCTAAACCTATAAGAACCAGTAGTCCATTTGAGTTAGCAGAATGCTAAGTAAGCCCCGATCTTAAACAAGATTTCTCACCTACTTGACAAAAGTAAATCATCGGTATATCTAGCAACAACTAAATGCAAGTCCTCTTTCTAACTCAGTTGAAAATTAAAGCTGTTAAGTCATTAATAAATTTAACAAAGGTGTTTAAGATTACATCCTTTATGTATAGGTTTCTTTTATTGAAACAAACCCTTAAATTTTGTTAAACTGTTTCATTTTTTGCTAACTGCTAGCAGTTACTAAGCTATGACTAAAGACATTTTATGTCACTTTAAAAATTTTAAATTTTTATGAAATTTTGGGTTATTACAGTAAAGGTTAACCACTGAAAGCGGGTCCGATTGAGTAAATGGTAAAAGAACTTTCGATGGCTTAGGTGAGACTTCAAAAAGCTAATTAGCCACCGAAAAGTGTTGGTTTCGGCAGCTTACTGAATAGTCCAAGAAGGGCGTTAAGAACCAAAAGAAGGTAAAAAGCGTTGGGGAAAAAGCAGTTTCAGTGGCTTAGGAGAAATCTCTAAGGTTTCATTAGCCACCGAAAGGCTGGTCTTTTGGCGGTTAAAAGTTATAGTCGGAGAGACCATTATCCGGTGAAATCCAAGATTTACAGCACCATTTGGAAAATGGTTTCGATGACTTGTGCGAATAGGTCAGCATTTCATTAGCCACCGAAAGCCCTATTTTCGACAACTAGTAGACAAATTCTTGAAGGCCTTTAACCATCGAAAAGGTAAAAAGAGAGAAACGGTTAGGAACCTATCAAATCGGAGCCCATCAGCAAAACAATGATCATCAAAGGGTGTGATAAACCACTGAAAGGACAGGAGGATACATCAAGGTGTGAGGAAATTAGTGAAGAGGTTGTTATTAAAACTGATAAGGACTGATGTGGTTTGAAACCCTCCTTCTCCCTCCATCTATCCAAAAAACTGTAGAAAATCCCATTGGGTATCCAGGTTTATTTTATCATGACTTCTGGGCAAAGGGTCTCAAAAAGATCAACCGAAGCCATCACCCTCTGACCTAAGAATCAATAATGCAGTTGAAACCCCTCATTATCAGTGCCCATTCTTCAGTACACTCCACCTTCGACTTCAGCATTTCTCTCCACCAGAAAGCCATCTCTGATAATCAGCCTGCTAAAACACTATCCTACAAAAATTGAATTGATTATTACAGCTACCTAGGAGTGGCATTCAGCAAAATAGAGAAGGGAGGACCTTCTCTCAAGAAAGAGTAGGGAGACATCAGCTACTTGGAGGCACATCCAAAAGTCTATCAATTTTTCAAGGATGTTTCCTGCTATAGGTTTTGTGAGAAGATTCAAGATTCACACCAGTAGGTGGCTGAGGCATTTTCCCTCTCACTCGATGGATCCAAGGTAGTCATAGGTAAAGAAGAATTCCTGATAGATGAAACCCTAATTACTGAAGTGACTGAACTCCTTAGCACGGGAGAGAAGTGGTTTAAAACCACCATATCAAAGGATGTAGAGTTTATATCTTACCTGAAGCTTGAACATAGGGAGGTGGTGTGGAAGAAAAGTGTACCATCCTCCTGGCTAGAAGAGACGTGGCAGCAACTACTGAAGGCCATTGTGGTCTACATAACATGTGAAGGGAGATACAACAGGGCCATGATTTACCATTTTAAATTGATGAACCACTTCACAAGGAAAATCCCACTGAATTTTCCTTTTTACTTACATAGAAGCTTGGAAAAAATGGCACAGCAGGTGAAGGCTCAACCAACTAAGATTGCTGGAAGACTGTCTCATCATGGTCTTATCCAACTTCTGATCCAAGAATTGCTGAAGAGGAGAAATATGGCATGGGCTTATTTATTATTTTGGAATGGTTTTGAAATAGGCCTATAGCTAAAAGAAAAGGGGAAGTCTCCTGCAAAAAATTATAGCACACCAAGAAGTGGGAAAAGGAAGAGAAGGGATATATCCCCAGCAGCAGCAGAACAACCTCCTTCCTCTTCCAAATCCAAGAAGGTCAAAAGAAACTTGGATTTCAGTGAAACAGACCAGGAAGTTACAACACACAGTGAGAACATCTTGAACCTGTCCTACACAGGTTCAGAAGAGGAAAAAGAGGAAGGTGCAGACCTAGCATTACAAGTTGTAGTAGAGATTCAAGAACTCCCATCACCTACACCAAAAGAGCAAGATGAATCGGCAGAGAAGTCTTCCTCTAGCAATCCCAAGACTCAAAGGATAAATCAGTTGCTGAGGCAAGTGTATGAGATGGAGATTTTAGAAAGGGAGATAAAGAAAAATAATGCTACATTGACCAGTAGGAACAAGCTGCTACATAACTCTTACCTAGAGCCGAGAGAAATGTATTCTTTCCTGAAAAGACTAAATAAAAGATACTTGAAAGAAAACACAAGGATGTATAGAATTATTAGGTTTCAGAGACTGCACATTAAGGACCAGTTTTGGGAAACCATGAATAGCTCAGGGACGAAGTATAAAGATGAAGGACGCTGAAGAAAACATTAGGGAAGGTATGCTTTAGTTTTGCTATGACATAAAAGAAGAAAAGGTCACCAACACTTAACTATCAAAGTGAAATAGTGACTTAACCAGTAGAGAACCAGTAGCAGTGATTTCTATTACTTACTTTAGTTATCATAATGTTCAAATAGTGAATGAATTCTACAGTTAGTTAGACTAGTAGTTAAATTAGGGTTTTTTGACCTAATTATGCAAAAACAATTATTCTGTCTATTTTTAGTAAATCAGATCCAATTTTTCAGGATCTGAATATTTTTGTAAAGGTTATAAAGCCTAAGACTTATTTTATTGAAAGGGTTCAACTTCGAGGACTTGTATACCATTACTATTGTTAAGCTTCTCATATTGCTCATGATCTAATATAAGCTCTTTTGTTATCATATGTTCAGCTTCCATTTTCTAGTCTATTCTGTGCTTATGCTTGAATGTGTTATTTAGGTTTTATTTAGGTTAATTGATGTCTGATAGCTGTCATCCTATTGGCATATTGATGATTTGAATTATAAGTGTTTTCCTTGTCATGATTAGCCATTTATATATATCTGTTTTATGTATGAATCTTCCAACATGATAAGTTCTCCATCTCTGCACCATATTGTCAACCTCTGAACAGTGGTAATTAGAAGCCTTATCGCTGATTGAGTTTCATGCATGTCTTGAGAGTGTGAGGTATTATAGGTCACCTAACTTGATCCACTTAGAAAACCATAAAAACATTTAAGTTACCAGTTGTTAGTGCCAGAAATTGTTCTCAGACTACTAAAGAATAAGCCAACACAATCTCATAAAATAAAACTAAGCAAAATAGGTTTTTAGGGTTTCGGTTTTAAAAACTCCATCAACAAGAAGGAAATAAACATCCACAGGATAATACAAAATTGAATCATGCAAGTTGGATAAACTGGGGATCAAACACATCCCAATAAGCCATAAACATTGCACATGAAATACTAATTCCACCCACAGGCTACAAGCATTTACATGAATAAACCTTTAAACAAGAAATGGAATTGTAGACTGAGCAATCAGCCGGATCAGAAATGAAAAAGAATGACACATTAAAGGGCTTATCGGTTTATATATAATCAATAACATTCATCCACTTACATAAGAGTTATAAGTGCTAGCTTGAGAAATCAAAGCTCCAAAAGCCTCTCCTTGAGTGAAAAATCCCACCTCAAAACTGTATGTTTGTCTTCCTTTTATCATTACAAAAGTAAAGTAGTTCCATAACTACCTTCTAGGTGGAAATTTGAAATATTTACATCAATTAGTTACATGATAACTCAAAATATTTAAAGATAATTAACCCAAAAATAACAAATCGGATTTGGAGAAATTTGGCGAATTTATGGAAATTTGGGTCTCAAAGATTCCTTCATATCTCTCGATCTGAGACACCTATGCAACAACTGAGAGAGTTTATTTTAAATGAGTATGTTATGAACAAAAACCTCTTGTGGTTTTACAAAATTCCTCTTCAATTGATCAAAATATGTGCTGCAAATTTGTGACTAAAACAGGAAATTATTAAATAATTCAAACCCTGAAAATAGGCCACAAAGATGAATTCGAATATCTCAAATGATAATAGCTGTTGCAAAATGGAGAGAGGTTTTTGTGAATGAGTCTGTTCTGGACAGAAACCTTTTTTGGTTTTCCTGAATTCGTTTCCATATCCTCGTAATATTCTCCCAATGACAATGACAAAAATAGGAAAAACAGAGCTGCTACTGGAATCTCCTCATGAAAATACTTGACAAAGGACTAAAAAATGAGAGTTAGATTATAAATCAAAACTTGGAATAAACTTTTATTATAAGTTTTTGAAATATTAAAGATGTACATATTAACTAATAAGCCCAAAAGACAAACCTTAAAACTAAAATAATGAAATAATTCAACCATTAAAAGCATTAAATCCAACCAAAATTATTGATTGTCAAATATTCTTAAAATCAACATAAAATATAAAATCATTGTGAACCAACGGTTGAAAATTAGGACAAAAAGAACAAATAAACTAAGAACAAGATCTAGTTATAACATCTGGCTCTTGCTGTGGGATGAAGTCCTCCTTGTGAGGCTTCAAGAACCTGTAGACCTTGTGCCTTATTCATTGGGTGATGGAGTCATTTACCAAATCTATGCAGATTTCTCAAACTCTGAACACATACCTATGAAATGACAAAATACTGCTACAAACCAGCATAAATAAAAGAATCTACATGCTCACATAGTGAGCTTATACTGCTATTCACTCCTACTTCTAATCGGAGGAAACAACCCAATAAAGTGTAATCATACTTCCAGTGAAGCCAAGAAACCATTTGACTGAGAATCATAATTTCATGCATGCTACTATTTGAGAAAACCCACAAAAGATGTGATAAATGAAATAAAGAGTTTGTAGGCAGCTGATACTTGTGATTGGAAATAGGAAGTATGCTAAAATATGGAGCATTAGAAACCTTTGAAAAACACAACTCCATCCAAGAAGCCATGGGATCATGAAATTTCCGATTTAAAACTTCAATGTCTTCATTATATTCATCATAAAGTGAAGCATTATCTTCCTCTCCATTGTTGTTCCTTTTAAACTTTGGATCAAGAATGGAAACCAAGGGCTTTTCAAACTGCTTCTCGACCTTTAAATAAAACCCTTGATAAAAAATTGAACAAATAAAATTCTGAAAGTAACCATAAGTCAAGAATGGCAACTTATTTCTTATATCAATAGTAAGAGGTTGAAGAGCAGCAACTTCTTCTTCATAACATGATAATCTCATAGAAGGAACTAAGAAATTTCTACTATATTCCACTGAAAGTATATTATCATCGAAAAAGTCAGCAAACCGAAATGAAGAATCAACACAAGCATTATTTATATCCTTGTTCATATGAAAATCTGAAAATGATGAAGAAAACTGTCTTAAATCTGAATGATGCCTACGTTCTTCTTCCTGTTCATAAGCTTGTATATCTTCAACACGAGCCTGATCTTGAAGCATTTTGCAAGCTCGAATGTTCTCCTCCACTCCTTTTGGATCCTCAAACAATTGTCTTAAAGATGATCATTTCATTTCTAACAGGAAAAAGACAAGATCTGAATGTTGAGCCATAACATAATATACCATAGCAAGTTTTTCCGAAGGTCTGATCTCTGTAGGCATACTAATATAAAAACTTTGAAACCTCCAATTAAATTTAGTAATTGTCTCATCATTTTCCCTTTTCAAACTATAAAATTTGGAAAGAAATTGATCATTAAATTTATTCTTACCCCAATACTTGAAAAAGACATCATGTAACTCTTCCCACAATCCAATTGAATCAGATTTTAAATTTTGGAACCAAAACCCAGCATCTCCAGCAAAGGATTTCAAAAATAACCTCATGACAACATTCTCATGCATGATTTCAAAATTAACAATGAAATTACGAAAAGATTCTAAATGCTTCTCTGCTGTAATATGGTCTTTTCCAGTAAAATGGGGAAGATATTCAACAAAGTAGGAAGGGTAAGGATGTAAGAGAGATGGCAGCCTAAGAGGTCTAAACATCTTCTGTCTGAGTCTAGATTGAAAATCTGTGAGTTGAAAATGAGGTTCAACAAGTTGTTCGCAAGTTTCAGCAGTGATGGTAGAAGGTAATAGATCAATTTTATTCTCTACAAGATTACCAGAATAATCAGCTTCAAAAGATATGGGTATATGTATATCATGATGAACATGTATTTCAAATGAAGGAATAGGATCAACATCAATAAAACAAAAAGAATGCATATTTTCTTCTTCCAAAGAGGGATATGTACTTGAAGGTTTATCGAAATAGACAAAACAAATAAAAAGAAGAAAAAGTACAGAACCTATGAGGAAATATTTGGGGATTTCAATAAAATTAAACCACCCATGTTTAATGAGGAAATCGAGAAGGGAGAGGAGGCAAAGGCCTGGCTGTCCAGAATGAAAAAGTACTCCCAAATATATAATTACTCAAATGAGTTGAAAGCAAAAATGGCCATTTATAATATGACCGAAAAGGTAGATATTTGGTGGCAAGACATAGAGAAAGTTAAGGGTATAAAGGAAAGGTATGTAACCTAGAAAAATTTTAAGAAACTTTTTAATTTTTTTTAATTTGAACAGTACTATGGAGGAAAGGATAAGGAGTTTTATGAACTAAGGTTAGGGGCCATGACAATGAAAGATATCTGTAGTAAGTTCTTAATATTACTTTGTTATGTCCCCTACATAATTAATGAGAAGCCTAAGATACAACGATTCCTTAGCTGCATCCCCTCATGTTTAAAGAACGGATTGAATATGACAATCCAAAGACACTAGAGGAAGCGATGAGAAAGGCCAACTTCTGTTATGAACAAAACAAGAACAAAAGAGAAAGTATACCAGCTTGGAAAATCAAAGGAGAAATAATTTTGATTCTAAAAGAAAACAAAATAAGTTCCATAAAAACATGGGAAATAATTATAAAGGGTATCAGGGTAATAATTACAAAGGTTTTAAACCTCAAGATTATGTAGTACCCTCAACTGTTCCTAATAAAAACCCATCACAAAAAAAAACCATTAAAATGTTCGGAGCGTTGAGAGCAACACTACTTTAAAGACTGTCCAACAAGGAAACAAAAGTTTAATGTTCATTCTATCCAGGAAGCGGACCATTCTATCCAGGATCTGCGCTGCACTGGAAAATCGGCAAGCAGACCAGCAGACTTCCATGGTCGAAATTGAAGGTATGATAAATGATCAACCTATCTCTATCTAAATTGAACTAGGTGCAAGCTTGAGTTATATTTCACCTAGAGTAGTTGATTTATGCAATTTGGTACCTGAAAAGTTTGATAAGTCATGGCTAGTACAATTAGCCATAGGTACAAAAACAAAATCTTACTAGTATTGTTAGAAATTGTAAGCTAATGTTGAATGATTTCCTTACAAATGTGAATGTAAATATATTGACTTTAGGATCTTATGACATGTTGATAGGAATGAATTCGCTTGAAGAGCATAATGTTTTGCTTAATTGTTTTGATAAAACATTTACATGTATTGATAATAATGGAAATAATATAAAAGTGAAAGGATTCCTAGGAAGGTAACCATTAGAGAAATCTCTTCTCTGCAAATCGAGAGATCAGTAAGAAAAGGATGTAAAGTATTCGCATTATATATAACAAATGATAAGGAAAACGATATGAAACCTAAACTAGAAGACATACCTATTTTAAAGGAGTTCGAATATGTCTTTTCAGAAGAGGTCCTTGGACTTCCTCCAAAAAGGGATATAGACTTCATAATCGATTTGGTACCTAGAGAAGTACCAGCATAAAAATATCCATCACCAAATACATTAGCTCTTTTCTTTGTATTATATACAAGGTTGGAACCCTAATTATACCTCCTTTTCCTTGACAATAAGAGCTATAGATTTTGCAAGACAACCATCAATTCCTCTAGTATTATATCTCCTTCTCCAAGGTTTAATTACATATATAAAACCTAGTGTCCTCATGCATATCCAAGTTTCATCATGTAATGCATTCCTCCTCTAGTTGTGTACCACATATTCTTGTTCCCAATGCTCCTTGACATATGTGTTAGAGGTGGTTACAATGCTCCAATTCTTATCCTCAATATGTGTGCCAAGGTGGTTACTATGCTCATTTGTTCTCCTCAACATGTGTGTGAAGGTGGTCACTATGGTCAATTATTTCACTTACGTTCATCATAATATCACAAGGAAACCCAACAAAATAAACCCTAGTCCAAGTTTATGTTAACACCATGAATATAGATCCCTTTAGGGCACTCTTTCCAAGCATATAACATATCTAGAACCTCTTATTACAACAAATTAAAACATCAATAAATCTACTAAGCAAAACCCTAGTTTATGAAACTGATGCACAATGGCATCATTGGGCCATGAAAACACCGTGGAGAGGGCCTATTAGAGGTATTGGTATGCTAGGAGACCAATGGAGTCAACGTATCATCAATCCGACCACTGGTTTTCAAGTTATGTCGAGTTGCAAGCCGCATGAAAATGTCGTTCACGGACACTTGGTCACTCCCGATCCGGGAGTGAAAACCAAATGGAGCAGCAAGATTGCATGTCGTTGGCTCCGACAGGTGTGTATGGACAATGCCGACATGGGAACACCACCAATACTGGCATGGAGGAGGGTTTTGCAGAGTTGACCCACCAATGCAAGAGTTGCATTGAAGGAAACTGAGAAAAACTCTAGTTTACGTAACCGATGCACAATGGAGTCACTGGGCCATGAAAACATGATGGAGAGAACCCTCTATAGGTAATGGCATGCTAGGAGACCAATGGAGTCAACATCTTATCGATCCGACCTCTGGTTGTTGAGTTATGTCGAGTTGCAAGTCACATGAAAATGTCGTTCAGGGACACTTGGTCACTCTCGGTCCGGGAGCGAAAATCAAAACGGAGCAGCAAGATTGCATGTCATTGGATTTGATAGGTGTGTATGGCCAATTCCAACATGGGAAAACAACCAAGACTGGCATGGTGGAAGGTTTTGCAGAGCTGACCCACCAATGTGAGAGTTGCATTGAAGGAAACTGAGCAAAACCCTAGTTTACGAAACCGATGCATAATGGAGTCTCTAGGAAATGAAAACACGGTGGATAGGGCCCTCTATAGGTAATGGCATGCTTGGAGACCAACGGATTTGACAGATCATCGATCCAACCTCCGGTTGTTGAGTTATGTCGAGTTGCAAGTCGCATGAAAATGTCGTTCAGGGACACTTGGTCACTCTTGGTCCAAGAGAAAAATACCAAATGGAGCAGCAAGATTGCATGTCGTTGGCTCTGAAAGGTGTGTATGGCCAATGGAGACATGGGAATGCCACCAATACTAGCATGATGGAGGGTTTTGCAGAGTTTACCCACCAATGCGAGAGTCACCATTGAAGGAAACTGACCAAAACCCTAGTTTACGAAACCAATGCACAATGGAGTCACTGGGCCATAAAAACGTGGTGGAGAGGGCCCTCTAGAGGTAATGGAATTCCAATAGACCAATGGAGTCTACGGCTCACCGATACAACCCTTGGTTGCTGAGTTAGAAGTTCTGAGTTCTAACCATCTTTATGCCCATAATTCTACTAACAACAACTAAACAATTTGACTTTAACAAACATAGTAATAATTGACATTTACCTACATCAGCTTTGGATTCAAAATATTCCTTCATCAATTTGTTACATTTCCAATCGATAGTGTGCTTAGGAAACTTACCTTCAAGGCCTGACGGACAATTTTCATCCACATGGATATGTCTAGGAGTCCTTTTTCTTGCAGTAGACATTCGTGGTAGGAAAGGTGGACATGAGCTATGGATCCCGGGGCTTCTTTGTTGTGGTGCTTCATTCACATGTCGGTCCATATTAGGAGTGTGCTCAACATGGTTGTGGTCTTCATGGAGAGATTGCAAATTAATCATTTTGCTTCTAGGTCCAATGCTTCATACTCAACGTCTCTCAATACACCTATGTCTTCAAGAGCTTCAACATGGCTCATTGATCGATTACTGGTTAGAGACTGTGTTGATGTTGGAACTTAATTTGGGTCTGTTGGATGCAACCACTTCACCCGTGGTTCTGAAGTAGAGGTTGTTATGTCA
>LPNX010563668.1:27500-35074 GCA_001517045.1 Pseudotsuga menziesii
AAAAGTTATATATTCTGGAAGGTAATCTGATTGTCCACGTTTCATATTCTTACACCATATTCCAAAAAGTTGTGCAGGTACCTCTAATACTGTTTTTTTACGTTAAGATTTATGTTTTTCCAGAAGTCCATTGCAACGAACGCGTCATAAGTGACCAGCATTAGCTTGCACCAGCCCGTGACTCATAAGACTTAACATATGTTTATGTTCCCGTCAAAATGATTATAAGGTCTTTGGAGAAACTATGTACATCTATAACCCCATCAACCTCACTGTAAGACACAACTTTCATTAATATAAAGTTGTATTTTATGTGTGAAAAAAATAATTAATAACTATAATGTTACCATTAGGAAACTAGTATCTAATGATTTTTTTAATATAAAATTTTTAATGATAATATTAATACTATTGATCATCTTTTTGATAAGTTTGCGTAATAACTATTATGTTATTATATTATTAAGAAGCTATATAATTTTAGAGTGATATATAACTTTATTTATTCAAACATTAATATTTTAGTAATTATTGTATATACCAAATTTAATTATTGGTAAAATAAATATTATTAAATATAAAATATAATTAATAATATAATAAAAAATAAAAATAAAAACAAAAGCATTTTATTTATTTATTAATATTCTAAATTCAAAATTAATAAAATATATATTCTAGAAATTTTCAAGTTTTGTCGTTATGGCCCGAGAACATCCCAAACATGCTTACGTACCTAAACTTTGATTATATCATTCATAAGCTAAAACTTCGACATGGAATGACATGGGGCTTGGCCCAGAATTCTGTTCGATATGAAACATGTGGCTGTTAATCTACGCACTGATAAATCGAGTGGAATGTTTTGTTTTATTGTTGTGTTTAATGATGGTGGTTACTGGTTATGAGAATTAGAGAATTAGAGTTGCATTTTGAGTATGGCTGCTTCCACGACCCACTCTACCTCTATATAGCTATAGCTGCGTATTTAATTGTGTTGTTAAAATGTGAATGAACAACATTAATTATATATATATTATTATTATTATTAGCCAAAACACTCAATATACACCCTGAAATAATATTTCATAGTGATGCTAAGTAGTAAGGATACGAACGGTTGAATCATATCCAAGTTTCCAACTGTCAATCAAAGACTCTTAGATGTTTGGATGCATATTGAATGCCGTTGTTTAGTGGTACAGGTTTTCTACATGGCCCATTCTCTACCATGTGAAACAGATGGCTGTTAATTTACGCATTAATAAATCGTGCGAATTACTGGACAGTAGACACGTCATACATATCAGTAGCTATGTGATTAAGTTTACCAAATAATTGGCACTTTAACCATGAAACAAAATGGTCTATTTTGAAAAGAAAAAAATATCTACATATAATTATGACATCCACACATAAATATATTAGCATATTTATATAATTTGTGGTTGGATCATATCTATAAGATCAAATGGTTGAAAGATAGTTTGGAATGGAAGACATTTGGAAATAGTTTTTTTTTTTTTTTTTTTTCGCATGATCATTTAGTTAAACGGGTTCAACTTTGTGTTATTTATCCCTAACTACATGTTATCACTTATTATCCATTTATCAACTATCAGTTATTTTTTATATATTCTTTTTATTTTTATCGCATATTCTTCTAGTTATCAATTCATCATCTATGATTTATTTATGCATTGCTAGGAGTTATCCATTAATCACCTAGGTGCAGGTTATTTTTTATAATCATTTTTTTATAATTGTTTATTTCGAATTTTGGACGATTGCCATAGAATCAATCTTGACAGTACACTTGTCTCATCCTCATCCATAAATGAAAAAGCATAGACCGTCAGGAATAATTTTAGGGGCGAATTTTAGCCCAATGGGCTATTTTTCCATGATTTTATCCCCAAAAAGATTCGCCATTTTGCATTTTTTAAAGCTCTGTTTCACCCAATTTTGATGGGGTCAAATTTTTTCATCTAAAAAATCGCCAAATTATTGCGCCGAGAGGCGCTCTACAGCCCATTATGGGGGAGATCTTGTAACGTTACGTAACGTTATTTTTATTAATAAAAAATATTTTTTTTAATTATAGGCCAAAATAAATGTCGGCCGAAAAAACAACCTAATATGGGGGAGATGTTGTAATCTTCCTACTTAACAAAACAATAAAAAAGTAAAAATATAATTATCCATAAAAAAATGTGGGTCATGAAAAAAACACAATATGGGGGTATGTTGTAATGTTCCTACCTAACAAAATAATAAAAAATAAAAATTTGAATTATCCTCAAAAAAATGTTGGCCTTGCACATGGTTTTAAAACCATGTGCAAAACCTTCTAAACAACCCATGGTTTTATTGTACATGGTTTAGGAGGGCCTTGTACATGGTTTTAAAACCATGTGCAAAGCCTCCTAAACAACTCATGGTTTTATTCTACATGGTTTAAGAGGGCCTTTCAAATGGTTTTAAGACCATGTGCAAGGCCTCCTAAACAATCCATGGTTGTAGGAGGGCCTTGCATGTGGTCTTAAAACCATGTATGGGGAAACATTGTAATGTTCGTTCCTAATAAGATAAAAAATAATAAAAAATATTATATGTCGACCATAAATAATATTAAATATTAATAATAAAAATATTATATGTAAACCTTAAATAAAAAGATGTGTCTTTTGGTTTGAATCAAATCAATGGATACAGAAGAAGAGATTTGATCTCTCTCGGCGCTTGATAGAGCCTAGGATTTGGATCTACACTGGTTATATAAACGATATAAAATCCTTGGAAATTAAAATATTTTTTGAAAAATGTCGCCAATCATTTTATAGTTGGCGTTTTAAGAATTGGTAGTATTCGCCAACATTTATACACTTTTAAATAAGTATGGTTACTTAAAACCATCCGTGTAGATCGTAGTCCACCCCAAATCTCAAGTAAAAACATTTATTGACCTAATAATAATAAAAACTTATATCCACAAATTCTGATTTTCAATCCTTAAGATGCTTTTTAAGTTATAAAGAGCGTCACCGTGCATCTTCTATTTGCTTGCCTCAAGTCTTCCGTTCAGTGCAGACTTTTCTGCTTACTTGCTCGATTCGTACCCTTCAGACGACTATCAATAACTTTGATCTTCCATGGCATCTCTACAATTCAATGTCACCAGAAATCTAGCCGTCCAGGGTTGAAATTTTATTTCATCTCTACCCTTCAAGTTTTTTTGTTTGGACATTTTGAGCTTTTATCTCCTCGGTCACATAATGTTTCATTAAAAGAGTTACCCTTCAACCATAAATGTAGAATTCTTTCATTAATAAATTTTTATTAAAGAAATTAAGCAATGAAGAAATCAGTTTTTATTATATACTTAACAAAAATATAAAAAAATTACTTACCAAAAATAACACAAACCAATAATTGACACTCACCAACATTATGCAATATACACCCACTAACATTCATGTTACCTGCACTTAAAATTTGGGTTTGGGAATAGGTTTCAAAGTTTAGCCTCTTGAAAAACTAACAAAAAAAATTAATAACGACTTATAAAAATTGTCAAACGTCAAAAATACCTTTCTAAAAATTGTTTGCCAGATTTTTTTGATGCTCTTCCAAAATATTTAGAAGTATTTGATGGAAAAATTCCCAGTGACAGGGAAAACGTCCAAAAACTCCAACACTGCAGTCATCCTCATCATTCCTTTCCAATATCGATGATCAAGAGAGTCTCAAATTTATATTCGAGTTGTAGAGTTCTACAAGTTCAAGCCATCGAAGGAGGGTGACTATCGTGCCACCGTCATAAGAGAAGGGTTGTCTACTCCAACACTGCAGTCATCCTCATCATTCCTTTCCAATATCGATGATCAAGAGAGTCTCAAATTTATATTCGAGTTGTAGAGTTCTACAAGTTCAAGCCATCGAAGGAGGGTGACTATCGTGCCACCGTCATAAGAGAAGCGTTGTCTGAGGTTTTGGTTTTCTACTATCCATTCACGGGAAGGCTCGAACACACGCCCGATGGTAAGCTCATAGTGTAGTGCATGGGTGAAGGCATGTTGTTTGTGGAAGCAGATGCTCTCGAGGAATTCAGAGACCTCCAACTGCCATTCCCCTACTTAGATGATATGTTGCACCACGTGTCGAGCTCGCTAACTCTCACGAATTCTCCGCTCACTACTACATTAGAGGGGTGGTTATGACGAAAACTTACTTTTTTGTCTTGAATACTATTATTTTGAAATTTTTCTTTTTATTTTTACAATGTCTTAAACTAAGAGAAAGCTAAGCCTTCCCTCTTATCTCCATCAAATGGCGATAAACAGAAATTTCTTCACCTTTAATTATCCATGTCTTGCGAAACCATCGTTCAATAATCACCTATCAGCTACCAATCATTCTCCAACATAATAGGTTGCATTTATTCTTAAAGATTAAGAAATAGAGGTGAAGTAGAAAATGGTGGAACACACAATGGGCATTGATTGTCTTTTAATTATTAAACAACAACATATATAGGACTACATAGCAAAAATATCACGGGCCAATACTATGGGTCATTAATCAAGATAAGGTGACCAAATCAACTACTCAACTAGTTAACAAATTAATGATACAGTTGATCAGGGAGATTACATTCTTCAACACACCCCCTTAATCTCAACTGCTAGAACATCTTCAACACTGTCAATGCCTAAGTTCTCTCTCCGATATTCAAATGCAGTTGTTCCCAAAGGTTTGGTGAACATATCAACCAATAACTCATTAGAGCCACACAACTGTAAAGAAACATGTCCATCATTTACTAACTCACGAATGAAATGATAGTGAGTGTCAATGTGTTTGCTTTTTCTATGAAACACATTATGTTTGGACAACTCTATTGCAAGCTATTATCACAGAAAGTAAAAGTTGGATCCTTTTCAATGTGTCCCATATCCTTTAAAAGCATTCTTAGCCAAACTGCATGGAAAGTTGCTATGGTGGTTGCTACATATTATGTTTCTATAGATGACATGCTGACAATGGATTGTTTCTGAGATGCAAGAGATCAGATTTGTACCCAAATGGAAAGCATAACCAAATGTGATTTTCCTATCATCAATACTTCCTGGAAAATCACCATCAGTGTACCTTGTGAGAGTATTGTCTGGTGTATGAGTGTACCAAAGGCCATATCCAAGTGTGTTTGCAACATATCTCATAATTCTTTTTCCAACTTTTCAGTGAGAGCCTTTGGGAGATTCCATAAATATGGAAATAATACTGACATTGTACATGTAACCCACCTAGAAATGAAAACATTTTATCTTTTGGTTGAATCCGCGGACCTGGGTAACACTTTTTGGCAAGTGCATTTTGGAAAAAAAGAAAAAACGCACCTCAGTCAAGGGTTTAACAAGCCCTCGACTGAGGTTTTATCAAGCCCTCGACCAAGGTTCTTTTAAGCCCTCTACCGAGGTATTTACTAACCCTCGGTCGAGCTATTAAAACCTCGACCGAGGGTTAATAAATACCTCGGTCGAGGTATGCACCTCAGTCGAGGTATTTACCTCGACCGAGGTAAATACCTCGACCAGGTCGAGGTAAATACCTCGACCGAGGTGCCTTTATTGAAAAAATTATAAATAGAGGCCGCGGGCCCCCACCGTTTGTTTCACAAAACTACACCGTGAAAGATCGACCGAGATACGAAGTGAGAGCGACGTAAGCATTGGCACCCTGAAGCAACCCAAGCACCCCGAAGCAACCCAACCTCGTCACGATGGCGTCGGACCCAAGAGGTAACAGTTTAAATAATTGTTTTTCAGTTTAAATAATTGTTTTTCAATTTAAATGGAATTTAATTTTTTTTTTTAATAAATTTATAAAATTTATTTTAAAATATGGTAAATGTATGTTTTTATTATTTTCATGTTTAAAATGTGTACCGGCAAGCAGAAATGCTGCTGCATTTTTGAAAATTTGTAGTTAAATTGAATTTTTTTGTTAATTTGTTATATAAATTATGTCAACCGGTAGCGTTTATGCTACCGGTTTAATTTTGAAATGTGTCCCGGGCAAGCCAAAATGCTGCCTGATTTTTTTCAATCCTCCGTGAATTCATGGAGGATTGAAAAAAATCCATAAAACACCAACTAAACAAACCTATATGAACCATAGAGACAAATCACAACCAAGAACCACAATATGGTTCCCTAGATCAATAATCTTCTCAATCAACTCAAGAACCACAATATAGTTCCCCTAGATCAATGATCTTCTCAATCAATTCAGGTATAGAGAAGGTACCTTTGAGTGGTTGAAAATGCTTTTAAACTTAAATAATTCCCAAAAATGTTCATACGGATGATGGATGATAATGTATGCCCATTCACAACTTCCTTTGTGGTCATATATCTAGATGATGTCCTCATCTTTAGTAAAACCTAGAAGGAACATATAAAGCGCATTATTAAGTGTTCAACACCCTTCAACAACATAAGTCATATACCGATATAAATAATTATTCATTTAGCATTCAAAGAATTAAATATTTAGGATACATACCATAAATGATCATGTTGTGCATGTGGACCCAACGAAGATCCATGTCATTTATGATTACCCAACCCTAGTGACACTAAGGGACTTTTGCAACTTCTTGGGCCTTTCCAACTTCGACCATAGGTTTGAATTTAGGTTCTTTCACATCACTTCCCCCCTAAGCAAGGTGATCAAGGATAGATCCAAAGATAATTCTCTTTATCCAAGGTGTAGTGGAAAGCATTCAAGGATTTCGAATGTCACCTATGCTTATCACCAATCTTCATGTCACCAAACAAACAACAATCAGTTAAGTTTAAGTTAGATGCCTAATATTATGTTGTAGGTGCAATCCTCACATAGCATGATGGACATCTAGTGGACTAGAGAAATAAGAAACTCTTTGACACAATCCATAAGTACCCTTCCTATGCCAATGAAATGTATTATGTTAGTCACACATGTCACTAGTAGAAGCTTTATATTCTTGGAAGGGAAATGATCATCCACACCCACCATCCACAAGCCCTTGCAATTCATTCAAACACTAGGTAAGTTGAAAAATAATTGCAATGATAAGCAATCCATATACCTTAAAGAACAATGCTTGTACACTTGTCTACTTACTCTAAATAAGACTTAGGAGTCATTTTCCATGGATTATATGTGAGGATCTCCCTCAACTATTTATAGTAACAATTAGGTAGTTTGTTATTAATGATTAATTCTTTGAGATGGCCATTTTAGCACCTTGCAAGAAGAGTATCACGATGGAATCCATTGCATCATTCATATAGTCAAACATGCTTCACCATCGTTGACCATGACAAGTAATGTTTGATCATAGTTGATCATTGGCAATGGTCAACCATGTATGCCTATGGCTGACCATAAGTGACATTATTTTAAGCATATTTGGCCAAGGTGAACCATGGTCAACCATGGTCAAACATTGACATGGTTGAACATTGCCATGGTTGACCATGCTTTACCATGTTTAACAATGGCTGACCATGTATGACTATGTTTAA
>LPNX010563681.1:7606-45498 GCA_001517045.1 Pseudotsuga menziesii
GAATGAGTTATTAATCGCTATGGTAATATCATTGTACAAACCTAATATACATCAGAGAAAGAGGGATATTTGTTCTACAGAAATGCATAACCGTACTTCTTGTAGATGTAACTATACCAGGGATTATTTTAGGTGCGAAATTTACTCCATTGGCGAAATTAATGGAGTTTCAAATTTTCCTTGGGCGAATTTATTATATTAAATTTTTTTAGGGTTAATATTAAATATCCCATTTTTTATTTTCAAAAAAAAATTAAAAACATAGTTAGCCCAACGATATTTGGTTGGAAATTATTGCAAAAACCATTTTCGCGCTTTGAAATTTGCTTTGGATCTAGATTTTGCCCACGATTTCCACCATGGGTTTTAGATAGAGGTCCCATTCGCCATCGATTTCCAGCATGCGTTTCAGATGGACGTGATGTTTGTCAGCGATTTCCAGCATGGGTTTAAGATGAAGTTCATGTTTTCCCTTAATTTCAGGAAATGGTCGTTTGGTAGTCCTATTCAACCTCCATTTGGTTTTAGAGCCCCTGTTCATCCTTGAAATCAAGAAATCAGAGTTTTTTGACCCTCATTTGCCTCGATTTGGCTTCTAAATCTCTTGTTCCTCCTGTATTTGGCATTCTTCGAAGTCCCATTCACCTCGATTTTGGGAATTTATCGTTTCTAGACTCTATTGCCCCATTTGGCTTATGAATAATGGGTTTTCTCAGTTTATGCACAATTATTTAAGACCAAAGAACATCTATGGTGACCATAATGAATTCAAGAAGAATTTGTACTAGATTTATGTGCCAACGAAGTTTGAATTCAGTCTCTGTTGCATCTGGATTATGTGTGTTAGTCTTCACATGACTCTAAGTCTTTGAGTTACAGGTTAGTCTCTCTCAATTCATATTTTGGGTGCTCAATGTGATCGAATTTCACAGTTGAAATTAAATTATTTTGGCTTACTGAGCTAGGGTTATTGTTTCTATTAAGTTGATTTCTTGGGTTTTTTTCGGATGCTGGAATAAGCCCTATGACCTAGGAATAACTCTCCTACATCTTATTCTAGTAGGTCATGACCTCTCTAGACAAATTCATGATTTCACCCTGGTACTCTCAATGAGATTATACTCTTGAATAATAATCTGTCAGCCTGAATACCATCTAATTTTCGGTTGCTGAAAAATCTGATTGTCTTTGATGAGAGCTCCAATAAACTGGTTGGGCCTCTTCCAAACAACATTGGGCAAATGGTCATCTTGGAACAATTGGATGCTGCCCACAATATATTAATATCCAATACATTCCAAGGCATCTGTGCATTTCCCAATTTGGATAATTTTACTTACTCCTATAACTTCTTTACCATAGAGGCACATAATTTCCTGGCCCTTCCTAGCAGAAGCCATTAGAGGAAATTTAACCTCAAAATGGGCCTTTTAACTTTTATTCAAATTCCATGTCATCATGTGTTAGCCAATTAAATTGATTTAAATTTGAAATACCTTATAGGTCTTAAACACATTTTTAATATAAATTTCGGGATAGGTATCATAAAAAAACTACTTTTTTTGTTTGTATTTTTGACATATCTCCCTATGTTTTTACTCAAATTTCGATCGGGAGAGCTCATTGGATGCGGAGATAAATTCCACATCCAATGCGTACCCACTTGGCATACTTTTGATGGACCTCGCTACCCCAAAAACAAGAAATACCTCGAAAAAATGGAATGATGACGTCATCATTCCTTTTTTTTTTTATTCAGGTATTTCTTATTTTTGGGGTAGCGGGATCCGTCAAAAGTATGTCGAGTGGGTACTCGTTGGATGCGGAATTTAATTCCACATCCAACAAGCTATTCCAATCAAAATTTGAGTAAAAACACAGGGAGATATGTCAAAAATACAAACAAAAAAGTAGTTTTTTTCTTTTCTTCCTCCAAAATTAATTAATATTATTTTATTATTTTCACTATTATTTTATTAGTTCATTTTAGGAGGCCCATTTTGAGTTGAAATTTCCTCTAATGGATACCTTCAATAATGAGATAAATTGTATCCCTAGCAAGTATGAGCAGAGAAAACTCCATCAATGTTTAGCTTCCTTGTCTCGGCCTGGTGTAGATAAAAATGTCAGAGGCAAGAATCTCAAGTATTGGGCTTAACTTCAAAAGTATAAATTCACATGAAAAATGGATGGTGGATGCACCACATTCTCTATGGCATTTTTTAGTTATAAGCTTAAGATACAATTTAGTATTTATGGATTTCAAAATTTAGATCTATAGTTTCACTCTTTTAGTATTTGTGTCTCATGTTAAAAAATTCCACTATTAAATTCATTAATATGCTAATTTCTATTGTAGTTTTCTTGTTCTCATTCCCAAGTAGAATAAGAAGATTGAGATAAATAAATGCTAATTTATACTGCAGTTTTCTCGTTCTGATTCCCAAGTAGAATAATAAGAATAAGATAGATATAACATATAGATCGACGCAATAACACCTTACAAAACTGTAGGAGTTAACGTTCAACTAATGTCCCAATTGTATTGTACATCAATGTTGCTTCACAAGAAATACTTAAAAGGTAAAATAGCAATAATTCCATATTTTTTATTGAAAATTTATGTGTTGTCCTTCAAGCAAGTTCATGGTTACTTGCACATTGTGCAAGTTGTCATTTTTTGAACAACAAAAGATGATTTTTAATCATTTCACAAGAATTTTACAAGGCCTATGGCCATAATTATGCGGCAATTAGAACTGATCTGCTCAAACCATTTTGTTTTCTATTTTTTTCCATTTTAATTTCTGAACCTCTAATGTGCAATAGATTTTTCCTCATTGTACCATGGTAAGTTATTTCAATACTGATGTATTTACTTAACTTGGTAGAGTTACAAGAGGTAAGCCTCACAACTCAAAATGACCTTAAGATTGACCATAATGTAAGTAAATCCTGTGTTGTCTATCCCATAACACCAAAATTGTACACCATAGCCAAACATTAATAAATAACAAAATGGAAAGAGTCTACATACCAAAATCTTGTATGTTTGTGAGTTGGACTCTACACATTGAAGTTTGCATATTGGAATTGTTGAAGGCTAAGCATTGGGAAGGTATTTTTTTGTTCAATTATCACCTTCTCAGTTATCCCCATTCATGTCTTAATTGTCCATATTTTATACCCTTGCTTCCTTTAACATCCCACCTTTGACGTAATTTGGAGTTAATTTTGTTAATGAGTGCTATGAAACTGCCACTTCTTTCATAGGACCTAAGCTAGGCATTGTTACGGTCTTCCTCTTTGTTGGTCTCCTATTGCCTTATTTCAAGGCACGCAGATTAAGTCTTTGGTAGAGAGTTTCGTTTTGAAAAATTGGCTACTTGGGCACTTCTCAAACTGGCATTCGAGTTCTTTGGTAGATGAACTGCATGGTGTATCCTTTTGTTGAGGTCTCGGATTTGTAACAATTAGTAGTGTAAGTGTGAAATTGATGGTAAATAGGAGAATCCAATGAGGAAGTATGGGACTGTGTCACTAATACATTAGCTGAGCACAAAAAAACAAAAATCTAATAAGGAACTAATCATAGCATTGGGGGAGAATGATATTTCTAAGATTCTATTGGATATTTCAAAAAGCTGAGAGTATTATTGCAGGACGAGTTCATATGAATATCTTGTGCTTGATAGGTGGCCTCATTTGCAAGAAAATTGGTTTATGAGTTAAAATTTCTATGGAATTGTGTAAAACATATTGTTTTAAGTTAGAGGTCAATGATTTAGATTTGGTAATGAATTTTGACATGTTAAAATGCATGTGGGGAGGTTGCCCCATTCATAATTTCAATGATAATATTGGAGTCCCATGCATTTATGATGTCTCAAATATCTAATTTGGATATCAGTTTTACGCCTTTGCATAAAATGAGTGCTTCTCTAATATTTTTCGTGGTTTTCCCATGCCCTCTAGGGTCATACAAATTTAGTCTTGTCTTTCCTCTTCGTCTGTAATGAGTATCTTTCTCTAGCTCTACATGGTTTCTTTGTGTTGTCCCTTGAAAGAGTAAGATACTACCAGAGAGAGTGGTTTGAACTAGGGGAAGGATCTCAGAAGGGGAGTTTGAATATTGAGTTCACTCCTTGAGACCTTATCATTTCACCCATTGCAAATACTTAACTATATTGAGTTTCCTTTATAGAAGATGATATTATTCCTCGTGTTTCAGTAATGGCTCTGTGTGTGAAAATATGGTTTGTAGTCTTGTACTCCAAGAAGAAATTTGCATGTCCTTTAGCCCTGGCCCCTTAGTCACCTCCTTTCAAGTTTGTTGGAAAGCCATAAATGAAGAACTGTAGTGCATATATTGGAGAATGCATGACCTTATGATGGTTTTGTAATTATTTAGATTTGAGTGACCAAGCTTGGGTAAACTAGAAAAAACAACATTATTAAACAAATCAACAATGTGAGAGTTGAGGGAGAGAACACCATGTTTGAGGAAGTTGGCTTGGATGTTGCTCATCTCTATTCTGGTGATGACCTCATGCAAAGAAGTAAGGTATTTTTCTTAATAAATAAGTATTAAGAGTATGCCATTGTTCAAACTGTTATAAATGTTGATTTACCTCAATCGTCTATTTCTTGTTAATAGAAACATTGCTTTCTATCTTCTGTTGTTCACAGAGGTTCAAAGGCTTTGAGTGGCTGCTTTGCATTTTTGTAATACTGAATCACATCAAAATTTCTAGCAGTTTTTAAAGTACCCATGAATCATGTGATTAAATTTCCCATTAACATGTGGCATCATTCACAATATGTGCTCTCATAAATATTAATGTGTTAAATAATTTTTTATATATCTGTAGATTGTTATAGTTAGTTAAAAAATTGGGTAGCTTTGATCTTGTAATTTTAATACTGAATATGCACTATAATATATTATGATTGGTATAATTTCTATCATAGTTATGGATAGTCTGACAAATTCTTTGATGATAATGCAAAGAGAGGACATTGGTAATGTCCCAGTAAAGGTTTCACATAGTAAGGAAAGCACTACTTGGCTTGTGGTGAGTTGGAAGTTGAATGTCGGTACTATGCAACATGGCATACAAAGCGCAAAAATTTCTATTGCCTTCACATTATGTTAGGAATGTAGTGGAGAGTTTGTACCTTATCTTGAACAACCAATATTTGCATCCCTTCCATTGCAATATTATGGTTTCAAATTTATTTTTCAAGGGGATTTCACACTGCAATCATCCAGGGAGGAGGTCGAGACTCGATGGTTGTAGTGATAGTGCTTGGAACCAATATTAACTTTCAGAATTTATAGAGTTTGTCAATGTTGTAGAGCCTTTTAGGTCTCTTCATCATTATCAATTAAATCCTTGAAAAGTTATCACTTTATATGAGTTTTGTCCCATTGGTCAGAAAAAAACTATTTTAGTTGCATGAAAGATAATTTTTGAGTTATAGGTTTTTCCCTTCTCCCTCTAAAAATATCCACATAGAATGGAATTCACCCTAAAGAAAATTAAAATGATATGGATTTTCAAAATGATCTACACTCCACAAATTTCTTTGATCGAAAAGTCAGCAATTCTTATTTGAATGCATGGCCAGAAAGCATACCTCGCCTTTGCATTATTTCTAACCAACCTTCACTAATATCACTGCCTATTAGTTGAGATAGATCTGAAGAGTGTTCTTTCTTGGGTTTCAATCTTATGGATTTGATAGGAACATGTGATATTCTATCACAACAATATCAATATTCAAGGAAGCTTACTATGAACAGATCAAAGAGCAAAGTTTCTTCTGGGTTTATTACTAACTTTACAACTTTTCAAATGGTAAGAACCTTGGCTCAATAGCAGTTCATTACGTTCATTTTTTTTCATGATAAATAATGTTGTTTTAATTATCACATTGTCCACTAATGAATGGAATGTCTCATGATTGTTTGCAGTGGATTATCCAGAAAGTGCCGCTAAAGATATTTACAGACAATTTTGTGTATTTTGTGCATTGTATCATTTTCATATGGACGTTCACTTTTCTCAATATTTAATGTTTCATTCATTACATTTTAGTGGCACTAAATGGAATATTCTTTGATTTCTTAGATAAGATTGATTCATATTTGTTTTTTAACGAATTTCTAATATTTATAAAGTGGCTCCACCCTAGAGGGTCTGTCTTGGCATTGTGTTCTGCCTTGAGTTTCCCATTCCCTTCTTGAATTTACTCCATTGACTTTGCATCCAAAAACTTCATGTGACAAGATTCAGTGATGAGTGGTGTATTCATATGGAGCATTATAACTTGTATCACCTCAAAAAACTGATGAATGTTGTCCTCCCTCGCATACATCCCTTGCATGTGGCTTGTGCCACCTTCTCCCACCAAGTGATGGCCATGTATGTCAACAAGTGGTGTTACAAGAAGTAGCATGTCCCATTTTGTCCCCAAAATACCATCTGGGTTTTTTCACCATGTCCGTATTGTTGAGTGTGTTATATGATAGCAACAAACCTCATATTGCTAAGGATATCATGGAGGGTTGTAGTTTCTTCATGATCTCAGTGATTGCTTCAAAATATACTGGAGGGTTGTAGTTTCTTTGTAATGTTGTTAAGTGTCATATGACTAAGATTTGATATGATGAACAAGTTATGCTTGTTGGTTGATTTCTTTATAGCTAATTACACATGAGGTTATTACATCATGTACAACCCAATAGTAAACCTTGGAATCCTACAAAATTGGCTCACCAAAGGGATAAAATAACAAAAAGGGCATTATTCCTTCTGGAGAAACCAATCTTATTGTAACGCTCCATATCAATGTTTATTATTAAGTACTTTTATTAAATTAAACATATACTAATTATTTTACCATTTTTACCATTTGCGTAAAACATTAAATAAACAATATTGAACTATACTAATTATTTTACCATTTTACCATTTTACCATTTGTGTAAAACATTAAATAAACAATATTGGGTAATGTCTCACATGGGGTTAGGTTTTTGTAAACACGTACAATTCAAGATTCATTAATACATAATACATGTGAAAGAAATCTGAACTACACTGCCCAAGATCGAATAAAATAAATTAATTTATGAAAGAGGCGGTGAAAGAAGGAAGGCGGTGGAAGAAGGAAGGAAAGGAGGTATACGAGGGAGGATTTTCTGGATTTTGGGGGGAGAAAAACACTCGGGAAGATGTTTTTTTTTACGGAAGAACGAAAGTGATGGAGCAGATAGGGAATATAGCTGGAGGAGGGGGTTAACTCTAGGGTGCAAAAGAGAGATAGAAGTTGCTATCCAGTTTATCGGTACGTGGGCTCAAGGGCTAGGAAACCCGTCGGTTTCCTAGGGCCAGCAGGTTTGCTAGTCGGCAAGGTGGAACATTCGAGTTGGCATTAAGGCTCCTATAGGCTCAGGCAAGGGAAAGGCAAGGCTAAAGGTGCAGGAACCAGGGACAACCTTCAGCGCTAAAGCTCAGGTATTTTTCAGTGAAATATCTCTTTATTGTATAACAAGGGGTGGCAGATGTATTCCAGGATCTGGATACAAGCTTGTGAGAGGTCCCCATGGCAAAAAATAGGATAATGCAATGGAATTTACATGACATATGAGAACAATGATACACCTACAAACTATAATATTTACCAGATCCTTCCCATACAATTGTCCCCTTGTGCTAGCACCTTCAAAAGAGCTTGTTGAATGAGTTTTATTTTGTATGGTGCAGGTGGCAATTTGTTAATATTCAAACTAGAGTTTAGAGAAATGCTGTTGAGAAAGTCACATTAACATAGCATAAAACCAAAGGAATATCACTAAAATTACCAAGACATACATTGACATTTTTTTCAGCAGTGCACTGACTTGTTCAGGATGGAATCATTGTACCTCCTGAGGAGAAAATTTGTGCTCTTATAGCTGAAAAAGTAATTGAATTACAAGAGATATATCTAGAAAAGAGAAATCGGCTTAGGAAGAGGCCACAAACAGTGGATGAACAGCTTCACAATAAAGAAACAAGTGGAAACTTATCTGCACTCACAAATTATTGCTATTAGGCTAGTATTCCAATTGGAGATGGTTATGTGGTTAAGTTACTCAGAGAACAATAACTGTTGCATAATGTGGAGGACCCAAAGCAGCCTAATAATGAGCCCCTATACATAGAACCTGATTGGGAAATTATATGATCTTGGTTTTTTGATAAGCCACCAACGAAAGAGGCTGTTGTAATAGTTCAAAACATGCATGAGGGATTCAAGACCATGTATTTTGATGGTGCATGTTCCCAATTTGGTGCAGGTGTTGGGGTAATTTTAGTTTCACGAGTTATAACTCCTTTCCATATTCATTTTTCTTAAAATTTGATGCAGCTAACAATGTGACTGAATATGAGGCCTTGCTTTTGGGTCTGAAACAAGTAAAAGATCTCAATATTAAAACATTAAAAAGTCAAAGGAGATTTAGAATTTCACACTTGATTGTGAATCAAGTACGGAACCAGTGTGAAGCAAAATATTCCCATTTGAAGCAATACTAACATGTTGTATCATGTATGGTATGAGATCAAGACATTTGATGATTTTGACATAGTTTCTATCCCACAAAATGAAAATCATTAATCAACAAGTAGATTCTATGATAGGTTCAAATGTGGGATTTGAACCATGCATAATAGAGTCCTTTTCAAAGTATAGTGTGGAGGTCAATTTTCGACCATCCATTCTTGACAACTTTGAAAACTAGCATCTATTTGAAGATTATAGGCATTGTGAATTTTTTGAATAGTGTAAACGCAAGTGCCTCTCACTATATTGATTAGGGATAAGAAAACAATGACCCAGAGCAACAAATGGTACAACTGAAAAGTAATAAAATCCCTAGATGTTTGGTACCTTTGGAAAAAAACTTGATGATTATGTTGCTTTTAAAGGTTCAAAGGTCACCGATAAGGATGAGCAAGTCATTGAACTCAATATGGGTTCTAAGGAAAGTCCAATACTAGTGAAGATTGCTCAAGTATGCACTCTATAATGGAAAAATATTGAGGAGTTTATTTGTGATTGGAAATGTGTTTTTGCATGGTCATATGATGAGCTGAAAACCTACAGTACTGAGGTTATGAAGCATAAAAATACTTTGAAAGAACAAGCCAAACCTTTCAAGAAGTCACAAAGGGACATGAATCCCATGTTGGCTCCCATCATATAAAAAGAGTTGTGGAAGTTGTTCAAAGTAGAAATCATCACTCCTGGTTATTACTCATAGTGGGCATCCAATGTTATAGCAGTCCATAAGAATGATAAGATTAGAATTTGCAATATTTTGAAATTTGAACCTTGCATACTTGAAAGATAACTATCTTTTGCGAAGCATGGAATACATGTTATAGTTACAAGTGTTGGAATGATGTCCATTTTGGATGGATTCTCAGGGTACAACCAGGTGCTAGTTGATGAAAATGACCGATACAAGACAACATTCACCATCCTTGTGGAATGTATTCCCATATCTATGTGCCTTTTGGATTGTTAAATGCTGGGACCAGATTCGAAAGAGCCATATGGTTCTCTCATTTCCTTAATAAAGTTATAATGGTTTACCAAGATGATTTGACAGTTTATTCCAAGTGCAGGGGAGACCATGTCATGCACCTAAGCAAGATCTTTGACAAAAATAGATCGTTTGGAATCTCACTTAACCCAAAGAAGTATGTTTTTGGGGTAGTCGAAGGAAAATTATTGGGGCATATGGTCCGAAAGACAAGGTAAAAATAGATCCAGCAAGAGTGCAATCTTAAAAGAGATTCAGTTACCCAAAAGTAAGAAGGGTATCTAGTCCTTTGGGAGCATAAATTTCCTACTAATATTTGTGCCCAATTTCGTTGAAATCACTTATGCCATCTCAAGTATGCTAAAAAAGGGACATGAAAAGGGAGAAACTAGGGAAACAATGTAAATTCAACAACCTCTGGTTGGGCCCTTCCCAAATAAAGTGAAAACGCAGGGAAGAATAGTTTTCATCTGACTAATCTGGATGGAGAAGAAAAACATTTGCGAGTCAATGCGCAATTACTAAAGTTTTACTTTCAGTAACAACCCTAAAGGGCCACAAAAAAGAAAAACGAAAAAAAAAGGAAAAAGGAAGAGAAAAAGAAAACGACGGGTTCTGTCTATTTGGGTAATGGTGTTGGCTAGTGGAAAATATTTATTTTTACTAGGAATTTTCTTCATTGCATTGATTTCAATTATATCTTAAATTTTACGATTTTTGCAAGTCTTTTCATTCTTAATAAGTTGTTCCGCATTCACATGAGCAGTCCCAAATTTGGGAGGTTGGTTTATCTTGTTTTTTGTCATTGGCTAGATTCTTTTGTCATTCTGAAAATTGGGCATGCATTAATCTTATTGATTCATAGAGTAAAATCAGAGTTGGGACACATTTATCTTAGGTCAAAGTCTCGATAAGGCCTCGGATTTTTTTGTGTTTTAGTACAAGTATATTTCTGGTGAAAGTAAGGGTATGTATTTGTCGGGATTTAGGAAAGTTTATGCATCAATCACAATCCCAACATTTGTCTCTTAAGGTCAATTTTTCTGCATCGAAGACATTATCCAACCTTAGGGATATGATACTAACAAGAGTGATTGACTTTTAAGAGAAAAATATCATTGAAGACCATTGGGATCTCAACATCCCACAGGAGAGTTTGTCCCTTAGAGTGGTGGACACAAGTCTTACTTAATCATTTGGTTATATAATTTTGTAACTCTGTCGAATTATTGTTGTATCAAGTTTTCCTCCATGTTACCGATTGGTGAAAAATATTTTTCATTTTATAAATCTTTAGTCTAAGAAATATCTATTGTAAAAGTTCAATCAAAAGTGGTTAAGTCAAGTAAGTTGAAAAAAATCGGTCCAAGTAAACCCCTTTCGAAGTAAGTTTTCCATTTTTAAATGTCATCCTAGGTATCTCGATAGAGACAATTATAAACTTTCCCATTATGATGTTTGATTTACTACCATAGACACAAGTAACACGTGATAGGCGAAAATATATAATTTTATATCCATTATTCATCCAAGATAGTTAGAATTAATATAAACAAAAAAAAATACTATTTAATAAACAAAAAAAATACAAAAACAAAAAACAAATATTATAAGTTTCTTATGAAATTATCTATTTGTTAAACTAGTTAATATACATTTATATAAAAATTTATTCGACTAGAGATAATATAAATCAACCAAAAATGGCATTAGAATAATCTTATATCAAATTAATAAATAAATAAATAATTTTTTGTTTTTTCATATCAGTTTTTGTTTTTTTATTTATTAAATAGTATTAATTTTATGCTTATATTAAGTTTAACCATATGGTATTAATAATGGATATAAAATTATTTATTTTATTTTTTGTTTATCTTTACAAAACTAAGTGGTTAATTGTGCCTTATAGCATTGATCCATTTCTTTACTTGTAGAAGTGATGGTCAAGAAGGTTAGTAGATGCACACAATTAGGAAGTTTTCCATTTTTAAATGCCATTGATAAATAGAGGTTTTTTTTACTAGCACAGCAAAAGTAAAGGTAAGTAGACATAGATAATTAGTAAGCTTTCCATTTTTAAATGTTATTGATAAATAGAGGTTTATTTGACTAGCATAGCTACAAGTAATAAGTGATTTATCAATGTGGATAAACACAACCAACCACTTTGTTTTGTTTTGTGAAAATGTGAAAATAAATGGTCTTTAAACAAAGGCTAAATTATATAATTTTATATCCATTATTCATACTTGTTAGAGGTAATATAAACAGAAAAAACAAATACTATTTAATAAACATTTATAAACTATTTAATATACATTTATAAATTTAAATACATTTATATAAATTTATAGATGTTAATTATTGATGTTAATCAATATTGGAGATTGGATTATACTATACTAGATAAGAATAGCATTAGAATAATGGAACTGGTTCGACATCAAATTAACAAATTAATAAACAATTTATTAATGAAACTGGTTCCATATCAAATTAGCAAATTAAAAAATGATATTTATTAAGTTAGTATTCTGCTCGGCATATTGGACAGTTGGTTTTCTTTCTGAACCATACCTCCTGCCCCAGTTCACATACCTCCTGCCCCAGTTCAAAATTTTCATAGCAACATGGGCAGCTTGAAGTGATGCTTTTTTTATCACTGATATGCCCCTCTGCAATGCTTATGTGAGGCACATCCAATGGCTCCAGCAGGTTATCAACTTTGTCAGAATCCAAGCCTCTCCAATCGTTCAATCGAACAGCTTCTTCAACTTCTCTGAGACTTCCATTAACTTCCGCTAACAGTAGTTCAAATTCTCTTGTTTCTTCTGCCAATCCATCTCCAAATTCTAATTCCGTTGTCTGTCCTCTATCCACTCGATAGACTTGTTCAAATTCTTCCAGAAGCACAGATTCTTCAAGTTCTCTTATCTCTTCATCGAAATCATCTTTGGATTCTCTTATAATCTCTTCTTCTTCTTCCAATCGAGGTTCTTCTTCATTAGCAGGAGGCTCTTCGATTTCTCTTCTCAATGATTATTGTGTTGGCAATGATTATCAAGGTGGCAGGCAATATGTTCACACACTCAAGTATTTTGAGTTGTTTATGACCATTTCCCACTAACCCTGCTAGTACTTCCACCATAAAAGGAGTTATTTAATGGGCATTAGTTGTAGACTTGACAAATGAGAATGCTTAAGAATTGAGCTCTGACATAATCCCAACTGCGACAATTTAAAAAATTTGACCAATAGATAGGCTAGTACCTAGAAATACTACACCAATTGAATGGATTCGACAAACTCATACACATATATAGGACTGTGATGCACAATAATGCGACCAACATAGATATGTAGAATATTTTAACGCACAAAAAAATTTGGCAGAGAAATCAAATGTGCGGTTTCGAAAATATTTTTCTTACTCCTATATACAAATTTATTCGAGGGAAATGCATCGACTGTCCTTATAATGTCTTAGCTAACTTCCATTCACTAATTATGTAGAAGCATTGATATCATTGACATGACTTCTCATCCCTATGTACTTTTCTCCAACATAAAGATTTCCTTTTCCAATCCGAATCTCTAACATTCTCTAGCAGTGCGACCAAACTGAGATGGACTACTTATGAACAACCCACCAACTCGTCGGGCCAGCCTTAAGGCTAGAAATCCATGTTCTTCTAGAAGCTTAACTTCAAATTCAACAAAAAAATGTATCCAAATTAGGTAATCCTTCATATGTAGGAAAATCACATACCTCGGTGCCAACCCATCGTAGAGACTTTGTGATATGAGCAGAGTTCCGCATAAAAACTTCATGTAGATGATTCTTCCAGTTTTCTAGGGCTTCTCGTGAATAAGATGAACATGAGCTGACACTTTACCAACTCAAATTCCCATCGGCTGTGAGATTAATATAATCATGTAGTCAAGAAGAGATGTTATAGATATTATCTAGGTAGGCCTCATGATATTCTTTATGGATAGGCTCCACATACGTTTTCCTTCCAACATATCCAATGGTGAAACTAATCTCATCTATGAGTACTCAACTGACAGAACCCTCTTCTTGAACTTGAAGATGGTATGATTTTCAATGGCCTAGTCAATACTGACGAGTGATGGGTATCAATTACTTTCATCAACAATTCTATCACTTCAAAATATGCATAATTTCAAAGCCCCTCCACTTCGATATTTACTCTAGGTAGTCGACCAACTGGACTAACCTTTAACTGATTCGTCGACATAAGTTGGAGTAGGGACCATACTATTTGGTATTCCCCATACTTTCCCATGTTTTCTTTGTTAGAATCTTAAAATCTAAGACCAAGTTTAATATAATGAAATCCATATCATAATCTCCAATTTGATCTTTCATACACAACTTTCGTCTAGTATTCATTCTTCTATGAATGTGATTTACAATTTTTTCTTGTCGAGGATCTTCTTTAGGTTCTTCTAATATACTATAAAACCATTGCGACTCATTCTCATATTTAACTAAATCCAAACTAAGTTTTAAGAAACTCTTCAGAGTACTTACCTTTCTTGTCGATTTCTCTAGTAGAGATCAATCGAATTGAGGCGACATATCATATTCTGGTCCTTCATCAAATACATGAAGACCATTCCAACTTGAGGATACATTATCCCACCCTAAGAATTCATCCCCTTCCTCAAAGAACACCACTTCTCTTTATGGACATGAAAGGGAATCCGACATTGTACTATTGCTTGAATACTTGAATCTTGCATATGACTAACTTTATATTCTCCCATCACAACTCCTTCTCTGGTCATAATAGAGATAGTTGGTGGCTTCTCTCTAGGTTCAGTGGTAAGCTACGCTTCTTCATGAACTGATATTCAGGGTGCCCATATCACAATTGAAGGTGTAAGATACCCCATACATGCTATATCTAGTGGTTTGAAGACTCCTACATGGTGCGTAAGCTTGAGAAGTAAGGTTTTGGGTTGGAGTCTCTTGTTTCACTCCCTTGACTATAGTCAAGTACATGAGAACTACCATGATTTATATGACCTCTCAATGGAACCCTAGTATCAATTCAAATGCCAAAGAATCCTTATAGAGGGATCATGCTTCTTTTTTACTTGTTGTTTATGGAACTTGATATTGAGAAAGTTAAATTAGGTTTTGGGGCCCTCCCCCCCTTGAACTGTTAATATTTTAATGAGTATCATCTGATGTTGTACCACTGGTAGCACTCATCGTGTTTAATATTTTGCACAACCTCCTAGACTTCCTTCTTTCATTCCTCAACAACTTCAAGAGGGGTACTAGAAACTAGCCTAGCTTCTAGTTCTTCATTTTTGGGTCGGAAGCTAGTAATGGCTTCCCTTAAATTTAGTATATTGGCCTCTAGGACCACGTCCGGCATAATTGTCCCTTTTGGCAGTTCGCGATAGTAATATTCAATAGCATTTTCTAATATTTTCTTGTCTTTCCGTAGTTTCGCTTTCTATTGTTGAAGTTTTGCAGACTCTGTCTCCAAAGAAGATACTTGACTTTTAAATTAATTCATTTTATCATACACCAAATTCTCCCCTATCTTGACATCATCTACATCCTTTTTTTGAATATTGTATAAGATGAACATTAGGAGAACATTAATGTACAATTTATATATCACATATTATGGATTGTGGCATTCAACTCTACATTTCGTAGATCCAGTGTTGTAGGTACTATCTGCACTCTCTTCTCCTTTGATGAAGTGGTGACCTATGTAGGTCAACAATAAGATTTTCTAGCCTCTAACTGCCTCAATCCTTGTTGCTTAGTAGTATCTAATGGAGTGATTCCAATACAAACCTCCTTAAGAACCTTACCGAGCACATGTAGGATATCAGTGACTTCTTTGAAAAACTGTGTTTCAGTCATTGTCCAACTTTTACTTTTCTTTTGCAATTCCAACCTTCCTATCAAAGAACTTATTGGATTCATCATATGTTAACCCTCGCATAGTGGTGTCTTTGAAATTTTTTTGCTTCTTCTTCTCTTTCCTCACCAGCCCAATAGCCTTTCTTTTGGACAAGAAGGTACGTATAGCACATATCCGGTTTTGTTGGGGTTGCATTTGACTCTTGGATATGATTGGGGTTGCATTTGACTCTTGGAATTTCTTCTGCCAATCCATCTCCAAATTCTAATTCTGTTGTCTATCCTCTATCCACTCGATAGACTTGTTCAAAATCTTCTAGTTCTCTCATCTCTTCATCCAAATCATCTTCGGATTCTCTTATAATCTCTTCTTCTTCCAATCGAGGCTCTTCTTCATTAGCAGGAGGCTCTTCGATTTCTCTTCTCTCACCATCCAATCCGTTTTCGAATTGAGAAAAAGGAGGAGCAGCGGCAGTCAAACTCGTTGTTCTCGATCTTCTACCGCTGTTGCTCTCAGTTGATGTAGAAGTAGAACTACTACTTTCTCGAGAATCGCTTTCACCAATAAGTTGGTTTGGTCCGTCCATGTCTGTATTTCCACCGAGTTCACTAACCGCAATGTTTAATTATTGAATTAGAGGTAAAACAAATTTGAAAGCCAGAAGAGAGCATGTCGTTGCCTTTATAGTAGACCGAACTCATTTAACCGAGTAACCGAGTCGACTCTACTCTCACGGCTTTTCAGATATCATATTTTTATTATTATCTGGATAGATAGGCTATTAATTACATTTATAACATTTAGAGGGGCTAAGAAATTATTTTATATTTTGGATTTGGTTAAATGGATTGATTAATCTAAGTGGAACACTTGTACAATGAAAATTTAATTCATGGTCTTTCTATCAGTTTTTCTTTGTTTGTTTGTTAAATAATATTTGTTTTTTTAGATTAATTAAGTGTCTATTTCTACCTCACACTTTATTTGTGGTTGTGTTAGTGTCTTATTTCATGGTTTAATTATTGAATAAGAGATAAAACAAATTTGAAACCATGCCTTTACCTTTATAGTAGACCAGACTCATTTAAAGGGGCCTACCCCATTCTCACCTCACCGTGTTGTTTTTTTTTTTTCAATGTTTAAATTTAATATTGTTAATGTGCTCCATGAAACCCAAAATATGACATATTAATGTCTATGGGAATAATTAATCCATATCTATATATTTCTTAAAGTTGTCAATGTATCTCAAAGTCACCCCTACATATCTTTTCGATGCTTGACTACTAAAGCTAACATCATCTTTTTGGATCCTTGGATCGTAAGTGCAATTAGGTTGGATTGAGCGATTCATAAACCTAAGACATCTTTTTAGATCCTTTAACTAAAATATAAGTAATCTATCTTTGTTTTCTTTAGAAATCAACCTGTGAATTATATATACGGTGGAAATATATATATAGATGTATATGAGTTGTGGAAATATGTGTATTATGTCTATTATTGATTCGGTTACATGGAAGGGGATGCTAGAATGTGGTAGAAAAACTTAGATTCAATGCTAAGCCATTTGGGACATTTAACTCAAATTCGTGGCATGGTCAAAGAATAATAGTTTCTTTAAATTAGGCATGATATCCCCTGACACATGAACCCATTTCAGAATAATAGGCTCGACCAACACATACTTAACATTCTTCTTAATTTGCACATGCGAGGAATCCATTTTTCATGGTGCAATGTACCCTCGTATCATCTTTGTAGATATACAACTAGGAGCTTTGACATCATGGGTAGCTTTAGTGTGTCATTTTGGGTTGGTTTATCAACCCCCAATTATCATTTTCTAGGGAGGATTAATTGAAATAGATGGTGATGGCAGACTATCCACAATAAATACCCGAGTGATATTAGCACTAGACACATTTATTTCCATGGATGCAACTCACAATATTCAAAACTTAGCTTTGGGAAACTATTACAGTTCTCACTTGCTCAGTACTCTTGAATAGTTCAACACAGTGAGTTCAAATGGTGAACGAACTTCCTTTTTCGATTAACTCATGCATGCAACTTTCTTGTCTCATCACGTCACCAATGAATGTGATGAGATATTGGCAATGATTATCAAGGTGGTAGGCAATATGTTCACACACTCAAGTATTTTGAGTTGTTTATGACCATTTCCCACTAACCCTGCTAGTACTTCCACCATAAAAGGAGTTATTTAATGGGCATTAGTTGTAGACTTGACAAATGAGAATGCTTAAGAATTGAGCTCTGACATAATCCCAACTGCGACAATTTAAAAAATTTGACCAATAGATAGGCTAGTACCTAGAAATACTACACCAATTGAATGGATTCGACAAATTCATACACATATATAGGACTGTGAAGCACAATAATGCGACCAAAATAGATATGTAGAATATTTTAACGCACAAAAAAATTTGACATGGAAATCAAATGTGCCGTTTCGAAAATATTTTTCTTACTCCTATATAAAAATTTAATCGAGGGAAATGCATCAACTGTCCTTATAATGTCTTAGCTAACTTCCATTCACTAGTTATGTAGAATCATTGATATCATTCACATGACTTCTCATCCCTGTGTACTTTTCTCCAACATAAGGATTTCCTTTCCCAATCCGAATCTCTAACATTCTCTAGCAGTGCGACCAAACTGAGATGGACTACTTATGAACAACCCACCAACTCGTCGGGCCAGCCTTAAGGCTAGAAATCCATGTTCTTCTAGAACATTAACTTCAAATTCAACAAAAAAATGTATCCAAATTAGGTAATCCTTCATATGTAGGGAAATCACATACCTTGGTGCCAACCCATCATAGAGACTTTGTGATATGAGTAGGGTTCTGCATAAAAACTTCATGTAGACGATTCTTCCAGTTTTCTAGGGCTTCTCCTAAATAAGATGAACATGAGTTGACACTTTACCAACTCAAATTCCCATCGGCTATGAGATTAATATAATCATGTAGTCAAGAAGAGATGTTATAGATATTATCTAGGTAGGCCTCATGATATTCTTTATGGATAGGCTCCACATACGTTTTCCTTCCAACATATCCAATGGTGAAACTAATCTCATCTATGAGTAATCAACTGACAGAATCATCTTCTTGAACTTGAAGATGGTATGATTTTCAATGGCCTAGTCCATACTGACGAGTGATGGGTATCAATTACTTTCATCAACAATTCTATCATTTCAAAATATGCATAATTTCAAAGCTCCTAAACTTCGATATTTACTCTAGGTATTCGACCAACTCGAATAACCTTTAACTGATTCATCGACATAAGTTGGAGTAGGGACCATACTATTTGGTCTTCCCCATACTTTCCCATGTTTTCTTTGTTAGAATCTTAAAATATAATACCAAGTTTAATATAATTAAGTCCATATCATAATCTCCAATTTGATCTTTCATACACAACTTTCGTCCAGAATTCATTCTTCTATGAATGTGATTTACAATTTTTTCTTGTCGAGGATCTTCTTTAGGTTCTTCTAATATACTATAAAACCATTGCGACTCATTCTCATCTTTAACTAAATCCAAACAAAGTTTTAAGAAACTCTTCAAAGTACTTACCTTTCTTGTCGATTTCTCTAGTAGAGATCAATCGAATTGAGGTGACATATCATATATTGGTCCTTCATCAAATACATGAAGACCATTCCAAGTTCAGGATCCATTATCCCATCCTATGAATTCATCCCCTTCCTCAAAGAACACCACTTCTCTTTATGGACATGAAATGGAATCCAACATTGTACTATTGCTTTAATCCTTGAATCTTGCATATGACTCACTTTATATTCTCCCATCACAACTCCTTCGCTGGTCATAATAGAGATAGTTGAAGGCTTCTCTCTAGGTTCAATGGTAAGCTACGCTTCTTCATGAACTGATATTCAGGGTGCCCATATCACAATTGAAGGTGTAAGATACCCCATACATGCTATATCTAGTGGTTTGAAGACTCTTACATGGTGCGTAAACTTGAGAAGTAAGGTTTTGGGTTGGAGTCTCTTGTTTCACTCCCTTGACTATAGTCAAGTACATGAGAACTACCATGATTTATATGACCTCTCAATGGAACCCTAGTATCAATTCAAATGCCAAAGAATCCTTGTAGAGGGATCATGCTTCTTTTTTACTTGTCGTTTATGGAACTTGATAGTGAGAAAGTTAAATTAGGTTTTGGGGCCCTCGCCCCCTTGGACTGTTAATATTTTAATGAGTATCATGTGATGTTGTACCACTAGTAGCACTCATCTTGTTTAATATTTTGAATAACCTCCTAGACTTCCTTCTTTCATTCGTCAACAACTTCAAGAGGGGTACTAGAAACTAGCCTATCTTCTAGTTCTTCATTTTTGGGTTGGAAGCTAGTAATGGCTTCCCTTAAATTTAGTATATTGGCCTCTGGGATGACGTCCGACATAATTGTCCCTTTTGGCAGTTCGCGATGTAATATTCAATAGCATTTTCTAATATTTTCTTGTCTTTCCGTAGTTTCTCTTTCTATTGTTGAAGTTTTGCAGACTCTGTCTCCAAAGAAGATACTTGACTTTTAAATTAATTCATTTTATCATACACCAAATTCTCCCCTATCTTGACATCATCTACATCCTTTTTTTGAATATTGTATAAGATGAACATTAGGAGAACATTAATGTCCAATTTATATATCACATATTATGGATTGTGGCATTCAACTCTACATTTCCTAGATCCAGTGTTGTAGGTACTATTTGCACTCTCTTCTCCTTTGATTGGGGTGGGATATGGTAAGGACGCCTTCATCTTGATATGGGCTATACGTACCTTCTTGTCGAGGTTCATCCTCAACAAAGATTTGATAATATTCAATAGAAGGTTTCCATTTTTTCTAGCTGTTCCTGAACAATGGGATCCATGTCTTCTTTGGTCAACTTAAATTGTGTTGTTAAATTTTCTTCTCAATGTTCATCGTCATTGGAAGGCAAATTTGTTTGGTCCCCACTATAAATGTCAAGAAATTTCAATATTTTTCCACGGTGGAAGCCTTCATGTCATGAAAATTTCACTACATCGGTGCGCAGTCCTTTAGCATGCATAAAAAATTTGACATTGTTGTCTAGCTACCTCTGATGGTTGACAGTGAACCACAAGTTATGATAAGGAGCCCCTCGAAAAAAGAAATTGACATCCATGCCCTGATAATTTGGTGGTTTTCCCATGAAACAAAGGAAATCAAAATTAAAAACTAAGAATAAACAAACTAATTACCTTCTTCGTGGGAATCGATAGCGTTAGCTAACAACTCATTTAGAAGGAATGTCATCCAGTTTTGATATATGATTTTAACACACTTCTCTGTCATAGCTATAACTTCCACAATACATTCAACCTGATCATTATTAAAAATTTGATGGAGAGTTACTTCACCAAAAACCTGACAGTTTTATCATTGATAGAGGTTGTGTCGAAGCCCCTCTTATCCTTTGTGAGACTATACTTCTCTCTCATTCTTGTAGTGAAGTGTTTGTCTTGCTCCTTTCCTATGAAGAACTGTGTAGGGTCCACCACTGCCTTGGGAAACCCCATGATGCTAGAAATAAAGTTGACATTAATAAAGAATTTAGTGTCCAACAAAATAAACCCACCATGGAAGAAAACAAACAATTGATTCAACAAAGTATTAATTGGTGTGTGTAACCCCAAATCCCATTCCATAGGGACCAAACTAATTGTTCTATGTTGGCACTAGGGAAATTTAGGAAGAATTTTTCCTTAATTCTTGTTCAAAAAGATGAATATTTCGGTCGCAAGGATAGAATAAGATACAATGGCAGTTGCTGTGACTAAAGGATCCATGCCAAAAGAAGAATAAATCAAGTTGGAAATAGAGTTCAACTAATTTTGGGGAAATAGTTAGTTAGAGAAAAAGATTTATTTTATTAATAAAGCATGATTGTATTTTGGGCTGATAGTGCCTATTTTAAGTTGTAATTGAATGGATTAAAATAGAAAGAAATGCTATTTACTAAAAGTTGAGAGTCAATCAACGGTTGAATCAATAATTATCAAATCATAAAAGCTTATAAAATCATGAACCCAAGTTGTGTTGGTGGGGATCGATCATAGAGGGAGTTTCTTAGTTAGAGAAATGATCTAGGTTGTGTGCAGCTCGATGATTCAAAGAAGAGAATAGATATAGAGAGAGAGAGAATGAGAGGAGAGAAGAATGTATGAGTTGTAAAGAATATATGAAGAAGAGTCTGCAAGCCGAGTGTTGAAACCAAAGGTGCTAAACTAGTTCTCATGCTAGATGAAGAGAACCTTTGTAATTTTTTCCGGATGGGTTTCCACGTTATATCTTGTCGATTTGAATATATCGCATGACCTATATTATGAATAAATATATATCTATACTTGTCGCACATCTAATAGGTTGAATATGTGCTAATGCTTTATGTTAATTACTACGAGTTGTGGCAATGGATCAGTAGATAGTTACCTTGAAATAATGAATGAAAACATAAGTATAATTCTAGGTTTCGGTCGAGTGATCTAATAGAAATGTAAGGGAGAAATCCTTGAGATAACAGCAGAAACCTGGTTCTAGTAGTCCCCATAAGATATATTGGGTGAGACCTCATCTACATCGTAGGTGTTACTGACGCAATCCTACTCTGTTGGGCTGATATCTTGGTATTTGTTGACGAACAAGGAATATGAACCTAGGTAGACTGAAAGTATGCCAACTAGTGGTTTCATTGCTGAGACCTGAATCGTTCTAGCGAGGTTATGTTTTGGCACCTGACGAAGCCATATATTCAAGATTGGGTTGATTATAAGGCACTCAAGTTTGTACAGGAAGAGGGTAAATGATCATGACTGAGTCCGACAGAGTAGTTCGAGTGATACCTTTACACATATATCCATGATTTTTTCTTTAGCGAATTTCCCATTTTTTTGCAACAGTGGTTGTTAAATCATGCAACATAGAAGAAAACATTTCAAGGTGTAGAACCAGCAAATTGGAGTCCTAAGCTGATCCAATGACTTAAAAGTGTTATAAATCCTATATCTAGGGTTTTCAGCTTCTCAGTTGACAATATTTTGGAAGGATATATTACCAAAATCACAATTAATACTATAACATCGTATGACTAATACATAATATCAAAATTATGATTGTTTTTCATTGCTATTTCCACGTTTTTCCGTCTCAATTACGACAATAATAGTGACGACGTTTAGTGGCACTTATTTTGTGGATTTAACGACAAAAATTATAAGCCGTCGATATAGAACTGAAACTGGCTGCCACGTGTCTCTTGTACGGTGGCCTTAAAATCGTTTGTTTGGAATCCATTTTCTACGTTTCGTCACTCTATCGACAAAGTTTTCATCCCAATAATGACATAAAGATGGCCAAAACCTGCTAGACAAAATCTAGCTTCCACGTAAGACCATGGAACACTTTCGACGAACGTTTGTCTCTCTATCAACGAATTCTAGAATTTGAACATAAATTTCTTCCACGCAAAACCATGGAACGCCAATATCTATCGATGAAATTTGTGACGGTTTTTCGTTGTTATTTCCATGTTTGGTCATATCAATTGCGACAATAATAGTCGCGATGTTTCATGGCACTTATTTCATCTCTATAATGATGAATGTTATAATCCGTCAATATAAAGATGAAAAATTTCTCCCACGTGTCTTCTATACAGTGGCCTTGAAATTTATTTTTTTAATTCATTTTCTATATTTTGTCGCTCTATCAACGAAAGTATCGTCCCTGTAACAATGAAAATATGCCTAAAACCTGCTAGACAAAATTTTGATTCCACGCAAAACCGTGAAACAGTTTCAACAAATGTTTGTCTCTCTATCGATGAATTCTGGAATATGAACATAAATATCCTCCACGCAAAACCGTGGAAAGCCAATCTCTATCGAAAAAATATACAAGTTGAATGACAATTGTTCCACAAAACTACGTTGTTATAGAGACTGTATTCATGGAAAGCCACCCGGGGTTTTGACAGTTTTGTAATACCCATGAAGAAAGTTTGTCGATATTGTGATGAAACCTGGAGGTTTAAAAAAAATTAAAAAATCATGGAAAGGCACATTCCTTTCCATGGTTTTGGATCTTCAATAAGTTCTTGTGATTAATGTGTAGTCTCATGGACCTTTTAATTTTATTTTAGACCAAATTTAATAAGTGCTACAGAGCATATTTCCAAAAGGTAATTCCGAGCCACAAACTGGGGAAAATCTAGCATGTGATTTGATGTTTTAGGGATGATTATAATACATGTAAATGTCCTAAATTTTTAGATCTTATAACTAGAAAATGAAATATGAATTGATATTTAAAATGGCATAAAAGATGTGATTAGTGCCTAACAAATCCAAGTTAGGTAGATGAGGTCAATTGAGGATCTCATGGAAGCTTTAGTGAAATAATTTTACATTCCTCCTTCCTTCCATCATCATTTTGGGAGAAGATGGAGAATTCTACATGCCAGGACCCAGGATACTTGTGCACAAAAAATCATGCGTACTTCTTCGCTACAACACAAAGATGAAGGTTGCAAAAACATATTTTCAAGTTTTTCAAACTTGAATCCTCATTCTACCTACTTAGTTAGAGCGGGGGATTTTTTCCCATGTGATTTTTCCGTGGTAACTTGTATTAAGAAGTTACTTTGATTTAGCTGTAATGGGTGACCTATGGTCTTAGTTACTAGGGACAATAATTTGTCCAAGTTAGCATTCGGGGGGTGTGTTAGGATTGTATTCCTCCCTTGTCCAATTTGGTCAATCATGTCTAAATTAGGAGTCTTTTCAGTATATATTTAGTCACTAGCATCATTGGGCCCGCATGGCCTGATTGGGCCACATGTCCTGGTTACTAGAGTATGGGGAACACTAGTTGAGGATAACTACCATTGACTTCACTTTCATGCATCAATTTAGGATCCTCCTAGACCAATCCCCATAAGTTGGGAGCGACTAGGAGTGTTGGAACGAACCTCCTTAAGTTGAGTTCAGTTAGTGACTAGTTAATCCTGTTTAGGAGTCAGTTACAGACAGTTACATTCAGTTAGCACCATTCATTGATTGATTGAATGTGGGAAGGTGCAATTTCTCACCTACTAGATTTCATTAGGATAGTTAACTGATTCTAATTGATTGATGCACTGATTGAGGCAACTAGGGCTAACTAGTTGAGCTCCGATAACGATTTAGACATGTTGAGTTATCCATGCAATTAGGTAGATTCAATCAATTCGAATTCTTCTCTCATGCATTCGAATTGAATGGTTATTAATATGAGTGTATTACATTATAATTAATTATCCAATTAGTTTTAATTAATGAAAGCATTTACAATTGCAAGACATTTTTCCACTATTTCATTCTTTAATTTTTGAGTAAAATTGTCTGATCTATCTTGTGAACTGTGTGTTGGTCTATGGCTCTATGTGCTCAATTTTATACAAGGGCCATACATCATATCACTTTTCATGTTATTTTAGAGCATATTTCTTCTTAGAACTCATTCAAGAAGCGATTAATGATCAACTAAAATGATTCATACAATAATCTGCATGCATACCTGCTCATTAATCCATAATACCTTAATCTGTTTTAGTCCTATAATAATCATGTAATGTCCAGCAAAGACAATCCTTCATGAATCACTTAACATATGAGCATCCCTGTTAGTAAATTCACTAGAATGAGTTGATTAGAACCCATCAATTTGAATACACAACCACAATACATTAACCAGTATTTATCAATCCAAAGATGACTTCCATTTAGTGTGCTTCAAAAGAACTAGATGTCCCCAAGAGGTGACAGGGGTGAAACCTATGGTTCTAATACCATATGTAACATACCTCAAATTCCAGAAATAAAAAAATATCTATAACCATATATCATTGGAGATATTAATAAAATACCTAACTGCTATGAGGCATTACAAACAAATAAAGAGTTTAAAGCATAACCCCGGCCATATCAAATGATCATCATATGCTTAAAATCTTAGAAATCCTCTTTCCAAAAAGAATAGATTTTCAAACAAGAAATGAAAAAGATAAGTTATTATTCTTCCGCAAGAACCATTCCGCAATTTTGATTCTGCATTTTGCAATGCAAAATGTGGAATCCAAAATTTCATTAAATAAATCGTTTACCTTATGCACCATTGATTCCTTCAAAAATCAACCATGATCGTCAATATTGACTTGATGAGGATTGTGGGTTGCGGAAAATCCAGATTCCATTAAATTTATCCTTGACTTTCTATACTCTGCAAATGCGGATTGAGGGTTGAAGGTTGAGGAAACTCTAAATTACGTCAACTTAATATTTTACTTCCCTCCTTCTCCATTCTACAAAAGCAGATTGCAGGTTGTGGGTCATGAACTTAATCTTTCACTTACGGCCTTCCGCATTTTTCACTCCACAAAGGAGGATTGCGGGTTGCAGTATGTGAAAACTCCAAAATCCGTTAACTTAATATTTTATACTTTCAGTACCATTTATTTCTTGCGGCTTAAGTCCCCATTGTTGGTTTGATTCTTTGTGGATTCCATAGGGGAACCTTCATGACCAATATCAACCATTGATCTTCTTTGTGGATGCAATCTTGAACCTCTATCTAAATCTTTGTGGATTCCACAATGAAACCTTCTCGACTATTATCAGTCGTTTGTCTTCCTTGCGGATGAAATATTGACTATTGATATACTTCTTTGTAGATCGATGTTTAACCTTGTGGATTGCAGAAAGCGAGTTTCCTTACAATTTTTTGAAACTAAACCTCTGCAACTTTTGTGAACTGTTGATCTTGTTGCATATTTGATCTGGACCGTTGATCTTCTAAATCGGTGGATCAACATTTAACTTTGCTGATTCAAGGGTTTGTAGTTTGATTTCATCTTCTCTGTTTATAATTTTAATAGTCAAGCCCTGACTGTACTAAGTTGATTAGTGATTCAGACAACCAATCTTTAAGGTTTCCTTTGTGTAAAACACAATAATTTTCATTTGTGGCCAATGCATAGTAGATATCTAGGCTATAAAAACATTACAAATTCATTCCACATTCAATAAGCATAAATAGGTTGAGCAGAAACGATATGAACAAATAATGCCCCGTTAAATGTAGGAATACACAGTACATTTTAAAAAGGAACATAGGATTCAATCCATTATATACAGAATCATGAGTTATAAATTCTTCAAGTATGAGATTTGAAACTATATCCACAACAACCAATTCTACCAACTTATGCTAAGAACGAGTTATTAATCACTATAGTAATATCATTGTACAGACCTACTATACATAAGAGAAAGAGGGATATTTGTTCTACAGAAATTCATAACCCTACTTCTTGTAGATGTAACTATACCAGCGATGATTTTAGGTGCGAAATTTACTCCATTGGCGAAATTAATGGAGTTTCAAATTCTCCTTGGGCGAATTTATTATATTAAATTTTTTTAGGGTTAATATTAAATATCCCATTTTTTATTTTCAAAAAAAATTAAAAACATAGTTAGCCCAACGATATTTGGTTGGAAATTATTGCAAAAACCATTTTCTCCCTTTGAAATTTGCTTTGGATCCATCTTTCGCCCGTGATTTCCACCATGGGTTTCAGATAGAGGTCCTATTCACCAGCAATTTTGAGCATGCGTTGCAGATGGACGTGAAGTTTGTTAGCGATTTCCAGCATGGGTTTAAGATGAAGTTCATGTTTGCCCTTAATTTCAGGAAATGGTCGTTTGTTAGTCATATTCAACCTCCATTTGGTTTCAGAGCCCTTGTTCGTCCTTGAAATCAAGAAATCAGAGTTTTTGGACCCTCATTTGCCTCGATTTGGCTTCTAAATCTCTTGTTCCTCCTGTATTTGGCATTCTTCAAAGTCCCATTCACCTCGATTTTGGGTATTTATCGTTTCTAGACTCTATAGCCCCATTTGGCTTATGAATGATGGGTTTGCTCAGTTTATGCACAATTATTTAAGACCAAAGAACATCTATGGTGACCATAACGAATTCAAGAAGAATTTGTAATAGATATATGTGCCAATGAAGTTTGAATTCAGTCTCTGTTGCATCTGGATTATGTGTGTTAGTCTTCACATGACTCTAAGTCTTTGAGTTACAGGTTAGTCTCTCTCAATTCATATTTTGGGTGCTCAATGTGATCGAATTTCACAGTTGAAATTAAATTATTTTGGCTTACTGATCTAGGGTTATTGTTTCTATTAAGTTGATTTCTTGGGGTTTTTTTGGATGCTGGAATAGGCCCTATGACCTAGGAATAACTCTCCTACATCTTATTCTAATAGGTCATGACCTCTCTAGACAAATTCATGATTTCACCCTGGTACTCTCAATGAGATTATACTCTTGAATAATAATCTGTCAGTCTGAATGCCATCTAATTTTGGGTTGCTGAAAAATCTGATTGTCTTCGATGAGAGCTCCAATAAAATTGTTGGGCCTCTTCCAAACAACATTGGGCAAATGCTCATCTTGGAACAATTGGATGCTGCCCACAATATGTTAATATCCAAGACCTTCCAAGGCATCTGTGCATTTCCCAATTTGGATAATTTTACTTACTCCTATAACTTCTTTACCATAGAAGCACCCAATTTCTTGGCCCTTCCCAGTAGAAGCGCTACCTTCAATAATGAGATAAATTGTATCCCTAGCAAGTATGAGCAGAGAAAACTCCATCAATGTTTAGCTTCCTTATCTCGGTTTGGTGTAAATAAAAATGTCAGAGGAAAGAATCTCAAGTATTGGGCTCAACTTCAAAAGTATAGATTCACATGAAGAATGGATGGTGGATGCACCATATTCTCTATGGTATTTTTTAGTTATAAGCTTAAGATACAATTTAGTATTTATGGATTTCAAAATTTAGATCTATATTTTCACTCTTTTAGTATTTGTGTTTCATGTTAAAAAATTCCACTATTAAATTCATTAATATGCTAATTTCTATTGTAGTTTTCTTGTTCTCATTCCCAAGTAGAATAAGAAGATTGAGATAAATAAATGCTAATTTATACTACGGTTTTCTCGTTCTGATTCCCAAGTAGAATAATAAGAATAAGATAGATATAGCATATAGATCGACGCAATAATACCTTACAAAACTTTAGGAGTTAATGTTCAACTAATGTCCCAATTGTATTGTACACCAATGTTGCTTCACAAGAAATACTTAAAAGGTAAAATTGCAATAATTCCATATTTTTTATTGAAAATTTATGTGTTGTCCTTCAAGCTAGTTCATGGTTACTTGCACATTGTGCAAGTGTCATTTTTTGAACAACAAAAGATGATTTTTAATCATTTCACGAGAATTTTACAAGGCCTATGGCCATAATTATGCTGCAATCAGAACTGATCTACTCAAACCATTTTGTTTTCTATTTTTTTCCATTTTAATTTCTGAACCTCTAATGTGCAATAGATTTTTCCTCATTGTACCATGGTAAGTTATTTCAATACTGATGTATTTACTTAAATTGGTAGAGTTACAAGAGGTAAGCTTCACAACTCAAAATGACCTTAAGATTGACCATAATGTAAGTAAATCCTATGTTGTCTATCCCATAACACCAAAATTGTACACCATAGCAAAACATTAGTAAATAACAAAATGGAAAAAGTCTACATACCAAAATCTTGTAGGTCTGTGAGTTGGAATCTACATATTGAAGTTTGCATATTGGAATTGTTGAAGGCTAAGCATTGGGAAGGTATTTTTTTGTTCAATTATCACCTTCTCAGTTATCCCCATTCATGTCTTAATTGTCCATATTTTATACCCTTGCTTCCTTTAACATCCCACCTTTGACGTGATTTGGAGTTAATTTTGTTAATGAGTGCTATGAAACTGCCACTTCTTTCATAGGACCTGAGCTAGGCATTGTTACGGTCTTCCTCTTTGTTGGCCTCCTGTTTCCTTGTTTCAAGGCACACAGATTAAGTCTTTGGTAGAGAGTTTCGTTTTGAGAAATTGGCTACTTGGGCACTTCTCAAACTAGCATTAGAGTTCTTTGGTAGATGAAATACATGGTGTATCCTTTTGTTGAGGTCTCAGATTTGTAACAATTAGTAGTGTAAGTGTGAAATTGATGGTAATTAGGAGAAATCAATGAGGAAGTATGGGACTGTGTCACTAATAAATGAGTTGAGCACAAAAAAACAAAAATATAATAAGGAACTACTCATAGCATTGGGGGAGAATGATATTGCTAAGATTCTATTGGATATTTCAAAAAGCTGAGAGTATTCCTGCAGTATGAGTTCATATGAATATCTTGTGCTTGATAGGTGCCCTCATTTGCAAGCAAATTGGTTTATGAGTTAAAATTTCTATGGACTTGTGTAAAACATATTGTTTTAAGTTAGAGGTCAATGATTTAGATTTGGTAATGATTTTTGACATGTTAAAATGCATGTGAGGAGGTCTCCCCATTCATAATGTCAATGATAAGATTGGAGTCCCATGCATTTATGATGTCTCAAATATATAATTTGGATATTAGTTTTACGCCTTTGCATAAAATGAGTGCTTCTCTAATATTGTTCGTGGTTTTCCCATGCCCTCTAGGCTCATGCAAATTTAGTCTTGTCTTTCCTCTTGGTCTGTAATGAGTATCTTTCTCTAGCTCTACCTGGTTTCTTTTTGTTGTCCCTTCAAAGAGTAAGATACTACCAGAGAGAGTGGTTTGAACTAGGGGAAGGATCTCAGAAGGGGAGTTTGAATATTGAGTTCACTCCTTGAGACATTATCATTTCACCCATTGCAAATACTTAACTATATTGAGTTTCATTTATAGAATATGATCTTATTCCTCGTGTTTCAGTAATGGCTTTGTGTGTGAAAATATGGTTTGTAGTCTGGTACTCCAAGAAGAAATTTGCATGTCCTTTATCCCTAGCCCCTTAGTCACCTCCTTTCAAGTTTGTTGGAAATCCATAAATGAAGAAATGTAGTGCAGATCTTGGAGAATGCATGCCCTTATGATGGTTTTGTAATTATTCGGATTTGAGTGACCAAGCTTGGGTAAACTAGAACAAACAACATTATTAAACAAATAAACGGTGTCAGAGTTGAGGGAGTGACCACCATGTTTGAGGAAGTTGGCTTGGCTGTTGCTCATCTCTATTCTGGTGATGACCTCATGCAAAGAAGTAAGGTATTTTTATTAATAAATAAGTATTAAGAGTATGCCATTGTTCAAACTGTTATAAATGTTGATTTACCTCAGTCGTCTCTTTCTTTGCATTTTTGTAATACTGAATCACAACAAAATTTCCAGCAGTTATTAAAGTACCCATGAATCATGTGATTAAATTGCCCATAAACCTATGGCATCATTCACAATATGTGCTCTCATAAATATTAATGTGTTAAATAATTTTTTATATATCTGTAGATTGTTATAGTTAGTTAAAAAATTGGGTAGCTTTGATCTTGTAATTTTAATACTGAATATGCACTATAATATATTATGGTTGGTATAATTTATATCATAGTTATGGATATTCTGACAAATTCTTTGATGATAATGCGAAGAGAGGACATTGGTAATGTCCCAGTAAAGGTTTCACATAGTAAGGAAAGTACTACTTGGCTTATGGTGAGTTGGAAGTTGAATGTCGGTACTATGCAGCATGGCATACAAAGCAGAAAAATTGCTATTGCCTTCACATTATGTTAGGACTGTAGTGGAGAGCTTGTACGTTATCTTGAACAACCAATATTTGCATCCCTTCCATTGCAACATTATGGTTTGAAATTTATTTCTCAAGGGGATTTCACACTGCAATCATCCAGGGAGGAGGTCGAGACTCAATGGTTGTAGTGATAGTGCTTGGAACCAATAGTAACTTTCAGAATTTATAGATTTTGTCAATGTTGTAGAGCCTTTTAGGTCTCTTCATCGTTATCAATTAAATCCTTGAAAAGTTCTCACTTTATATGATTTTTGTCACATTGGTCAGAAAAAACTAAATTAGTTCCATGAAAGATAATTTTTGAGTTATAGGTTTTTCCGTGCTCCCTCTAAAAATATCCACATAGAATGGAATTCACCCTAAATAAAATTAAAATGATATGGATGTTCAAAATGATCTACACTCCAGAAATTTCTTTGATCGAAAAGTCAACAATTCTTATTTGAATGCATGGCTAGAAAGCATACCTGGCCTTTGCATTATTTCTAACCAACCTTCAATAATATCACTGCCTATTAGTTGAGATAGATCCGAAGAGTGTTCTTTCTTCGGTTTCAATCTTATGCATTTGATAGGAACATGTGATCTTCTATCACAACAATATCAATATTCAAGGAAGCTTACTATGAACAGATCAAAGAGCAAAGTTTCTTCTGGGTTTATTACTAACTTTACAATACCATCTCACTTTTCAAATGGTAAGAACCTTGGCTCAATAGCAATTCATTACGTTCATTTTTTTTCATGATAAATAATGTTGTTTTAATTATCACATTGTACACTAATGAATGGAATGTCTCATGATTGTTTGTAGTGGATTATCCAGAAAGTGCTGCTAAACATATTTACAGACGATTTTGTGTATTTTGTGCATTGTATCATTTTCATATGGACGTTCATTTTTCTCAAGATTTAATGTTTCATTCATTACATTTTAGTGGCACTAGATGGAATGTTCTTTGATTTCTTAACTAAGATTGATTCATATATTTGTTTTTCAACGAATTTCTAATATTTATAAAGTGGCTCCACCCTAGAGGGTCTGTCTTGGCATTGTGTTCTGCCTCGAGTTTCCCATTCCCTTCTTGAATTTACTCCATTGATTTTGCATCCAAAACCTCAATATGACAATATTCTGTGATGATTGGTGTATTCATATTGAGCGTTATAACTTGTATCATCTCAAAAAACTGATGAATGTTGTCCTCCCTCACATACATCCCTTGCATGTGGCTTGTGCCACCTTCTCCCACCAAGTGATGGCCATGAATGCCAACAAGTGGTGTTACAAGAAATAGCATGTCCCATTTTGTCCCCAAAATACCATCTGGGTTTTTTCACCATGTCGTTATTGTTGAGTGTGTTATACGATAGCAACAAACCTCATATTGCTAAGCATATCATGGAGGGTTGTAGTTTCTTCATGATCCCAGTGATTGCTTCAAAATATGCTGGAGGGTTGTAGTTTCTTTGTAATGTTGTTAAGTGTCATATGGCTAAGATTTGATATGATGAACAAGTTATGCTTGTTGGTTGATTTCTTCATAGCTAATTACACATGAGGTTATTACATCATGTACAACCCAATAGTAAACCTTGGAATCCTACAAAATTGGCTCATCAAAGGGATAGAATAACAGAAAGGGAATTATTCCTTCTGGAGGAGCCAATCTTATTGTAATGCCCCATATTAATGTTTATTATTAAGTACTTTTATTAAATTAAACATAAACTAATTATTTTACCATTTTTACCATTTGCGTAAAACATTATATAAACAATATTGAACTATACTACTTATTTTACCATTTTACCATTTTCGTAAAACATTAAATAAACAATATCGGGTAATGTCTCACATGGGGTTAGGTTTTTGTAAACACGTACAATTCAGGATTCATTAATACATAACACATGTCAAACAAACCTGAACTACACTGCCCAAGATCGAATACAATAGATTAATTTATGAAAGAGGAGGTGGAAGAAGGAAGGCGGTGGAAGAAGGAAGGAAAGGAGGTATAAGGGGGAGGATTTTCTGGATTTTGGGGGGAGAAAAACACTCGGGAAGAAGTTTTTTTTGACGAAAGAAAGAAAGTGATGGAGCAGAGAGGGAAGATAGCTGGAGGAGGGGGTTAACTCCAGGGGGGAAAAGAGAGAGAGAAGTTGTTATCCAGTTTATCGGTACGTGGGCTCGGGGGCTAGGAAACCCGTCGGTTTCCTACGGCCAGCAGGTTTGCTGGTCGGAAAGGTGGAACATCCGAGTTGGCATTAAGGCTCCTATAGGCTCGGGCGAGGGAAAGGTAAGGCTAAAGGTGCAGGAACCAGGGACAACCTTCAGTGCTACAGCTCAGGTATTTTTCGGTGAACTATCTCTTTATTGTATAGCAAGGGGTGGCAGATGTATTCTAGGCTCTGGATACAAGCTCGTGAGAGGTCCCCATGGTAAAAAATAGGATAATGAAATGGAATTTCCATGACATATGAGAACAAGGATACACCTACAAACTGTAATATTTACCAGATCCTTCCCATACAATTGTCCCCTTGTGCTAGCACCTTCAAAAGAGCTTGTTGAATGAGTTGTATATTGCATGGTGCAGGTGGAATTTTGTTAATATTCAAACTAGAGTTCAGAGAAATGCTGTCGAGAAAGTCAAATTAACATAGAATAAAACCAAAGGAATATAACTAAAATTACCAAGACATACATTGACATTTTTTTCAGTAGTGCGCTGACTTGTTGAGGATGGAATCATTGTACCTCCTGAGGAGGAAATTTGTGCTCTTATAGCTGAAAAAGTAATTGAATTGCTAGAGATATATCTAGAAAAGAGAAATCGGCTTAGGAAGAGGCCACAAACAGTGGATGAGCAGCTTCACAATAAAGAAACAAGTGGAAACTTATGTGCACTCACAAATTATTGCTATTAGGCTAGTATTCCAATTGGAGATGGTTATGTGGTCAAGTTACTCAGAGAACAATAACTGTTGCATAACGTGGAGGACCCAAAGCAACCTAATAATGAGCCCCTATACATAGAACCTGATTGGGAAATTATATGATATTGGTTTTTTGATAAGCCACCAATGAAAGAGGCTGTTGTAATAGTTCAAAACATGCATGAGGGATTCAAGACCATGTATTTTGATGGTGCATGTTCCCGATTTGGTGCAGGTGTTGGGGTAATTTTTTTTTCACGAGTTATAACTCCTTTCCATATTCATTTTTCTTAAAATTTGATGCAGCTAACAATGTTACTGAATATGAGGCCTTGCTTTTGGGTTTGAAACAAGTAAAGGATCTCAATATTAAAACATTAAAAAGTCAAAGGAGATTCAGAATTTCAGACTTGATTGTGAATCAAGTACGGAACAACCAGTGTGAAGAAAAATATTCTCATTTGAAGGAATACTGACATGTTGTATCATGTATGGTTTGAGATCAAGGAATTTGATGATTTTGACATAGTTTCTATCCCACAAAATGAAAATCATTAATCAACAAGTAGATGCTATGATAGGTTCAAATGTGGGATTTGAACCATGCACAATAGAGTCCTTTTCAAAGTATCGTGTGGAGGTCAAGTTTCGACCATCCATTCCTGACAACTTTGAAAACTAGCATCTATTTGAAGATTATAGGCATTGTGAATTTTTTGAATAGTGTAAATTCAAGTGCCTCTCACTAGATTGATCAAGGATAAGAAAACAGTGACCCGGAGCAACAAATGGTACAACTGAAAAGTAATAAAATCCCTAGATGTTTGGTACCTTTGGAAAAAAACTTCAATTTTATGTTGCTTTTAAAGGTTCAAAGGTCACTCATAAGGATGAGCAAGTCATTGAACTCAATATGGGTTCTAAGGAAAGTCCAAGACTAGTGAATATTGCTCAAGTATGCACTCTATAATGGAAAAATATCGAGGAGTTTATCTGTGATTATAAATGTGTTTTTGCATGGTCATATGATGAGCTGAAAACCTACAGTACTGAGGTTATGAAGCATAAAAATACTTTGAAAGAACAAGCAAAACCTTTCAAGAAGACACAAAGGGACATGAATCCCATGTTGTCTCCCATCATACAAAAAGAGTTGCAAAAGTTGTTCAAAGTAGAAATCATCACTCATAGTTATTACTCATAGTGGGCATCCAATGTTATAGCAGTCCATAAGAATGATAAGATTAGAATTTGCAATATTTTGAAATTTGAACCTTGCATCCTTGAAAGATAACTATATTTTGCCAAGCATGGAATACGTGTTACAGTTACAAGTGTTGGGATGATGTCCATGTTGGATGGATTCTCAGGGTACAACCAGGTGTTGGTTGATGAAAATGACTGATACAAGACAACATTCACCATCCTTGTGAAACGTATTCCCACCTCTTTGTGCCTTTTGGATTGTTAAATGCTGGGACCAGATTCCAAAGAGCCATATGATTCTCTCATTTCCTTAATAAAGTTATCATGGTTTACCAAGATGATTTGACAGTTTATTCCAAGTGCAGGGGAGACCATTTCATGCACCTAAGAAAGATCTTTGACAAACATAGATCATTTGGAATCTCACTTAACCCAAAGAAGTATGTTTTTTGGGTAGTCAAAGGAAAAATTATTGGGGCATATGGTCCAAAAGACAAGGTAAAAATAGATCCAGCAAGAGTGCAATCTTAAAAGAGATTCAGTTACCCAAAAGTAAGAAGTGTATCCAGTCCTTTGGGAGCATAAATTTCCTACTAATATTTGTGCCCAATTTTATTGAAATCACTTATGCCATCTCAAGTATGCTAAAAAAGGGACATGAAAAGGGAGAAACTAGGGAAACAATGTAAATTCAACAACCTATGGTTGGGCCCTTCCCAAATAAAGTGAAAAAGGAGGGAAGAACAGTTTTCATCTGACTAATCTGGATGGAGAAGAAAAACATTTGCCAGTCAATGCGCAATTACTAAAGTATTACTTTCAGTAACAACCCTAAAGGGCCACAAAAAAGAGAAACGAAAAAAAAGGAAAAAGGAAGAGAAAAAGAAAACGACGAGTTCTGTCTATTTGGGTAATGGTGTAGGCTAGTGGCAAATATTTATTTTTAATAGGAATTTTCTTCATTGCATTGATTTCAATTATATCTTAAATTTTACGATTTTTCAAGTCTTTTCATTTTGAATAAGTTGTTCCGCATTCACATGAGCAATCCCAAATTTGGGAGCTTGGTTTATCTTGTTTTTTGTCATAGGCTAGATTCTTTTCTCATTCTAAAAATTGGGCATGCATTAATCTTATTGATTCATAGAGTAAAATGAGAGTTAGGACACATTTATCTTAGGTCAAAGTCTCGATAAGGCCTGGGATTTCTTTGTGTTTTAGTACAAGTATATTTCTGGGGAAAGTAAGGGTATGTATTTGTCAGGATTTAGGAAAGTTTATGCATCAATCACAATCCCAACATGTGTCTCCTAAGGTCAATTTTTCTGCATTGAAGAACTTATCCAACCTTAGGGATATGATACTAACAAGAGTGATTGACTTTTAAGAGAAAAACATCATTGAATATCATTGGGATCTCAGCATCCCACAGGAGAGTTTGTACCTTAGAGTGGTGGACACAAGTCTTACTTAATATTTGGTTATATAATTTTGTAACTCTGTCGAATTATTGTTGTATCAAGTTTTCCTCCATGTTAGCGATTGGTGAAAAATATTTTTCATTTTATAAATCTTTAGTCTAAGAAATAATTATTGTAAAAGTTTGATCAAAAGTGGTTAAGTCAAGTAAGTTGAAAAAAAATTGGTCCAAGTAAACCCCTTTCAAAGTAAGTTTTCCATTTTTAAATGTCATCCTAGGTATGTAGATAGAGACACTTATAAACTTTCCAATCATGATGTTTGATTTACTACCATAGACACAAGTAACAAGTGATAGGCTAAAATATATAATTTTATATCCATTATTCATCCAAGTAGTTAGAATTAATATAAACAAAAAAAATACTATTTAATAAACAAAAAAAATACAAAAACAAAAAACAAATATTATAAGTTTTTTATGAAATTATCTATTTGTTAAACTAGTTAATATACATTTATATAAATTTATTGGACTAGAGATAATATAAATCAACCAAAAATGGCATTAGAATAATCTTATATCAAATTAATAAATAAATAAATAATTTTTTGTTTTTTCATATCAGTTTTTGTTTTTTTGTTTATTAAATAGTATTTGTTTTATGCTTATATTAAGTTTAACCATATGGTATTAATAATGGATATAAAATTATTTATTTTATTTTTTGTTTATCTTTACAAAACTAAGTGGTTAATTGTGCCTTTTTAGCATTGATCCATCTCTTTACTTGTAGCAGTGATGGTCAAGAAGTTTAGTAGATACACACAATTAGGAAGTTTTCCATTTTTAAATGCCATTGATAAATAGAGGTTTGTTTTACCAGCACAGCAAAAGTAAAGGTAAGTAGACATAGAGAATTAGTAAGCTTTCCATTTTTAAATGTTATTGATAAATAGAGGTTTATTTGAC
>LPNX010563684.1:0-16946 GCA_001517045.1 Pseudotsuga menziesii
TTAAATTATCACAATTCTTGTATGTTGTTTGCTATAGCATAGTGAATAATGAATACTAGTCTGCATGTTTAATTAATTTATGTAATTAATAATGATTTATATTTTTAATGTATTTTTTTATTTAAAGTTTTATGTTTTGTTATGTATTCGTCATGTTAAACAATTTAAAAGTTATGTTTTTTTTTTTTTTAATATTAAGATTTATGTACAAGTTATACATACACAATTAGTACTTTTGCTTTTTATACTTGGTAGATTCATATATTTAAGACAGATTTAAAATATAATTACAACATAAATTTACATGATATTCTCATATTTTATTTAAGTAAAAATAAATCCTTACAAACACTATTTAAAATAAATCTATATTATTTTATTTTTATTTAATGTTTCCATAGTTGTTTCACTTCAGATTGATCATTATGAATTGTAATACACACATTTTAATTGACGCCATTCTTGACAATATAAAAGTCCATTGAAATAATTGTTCACAAATATACATATTTGAGATTCGCATCAATTGATGCTAGTTAATTCTTTTATAAAGGTTAACCTTGATTATTGTGGTTATTTGTGAAGTTTAAAGTTTATACATTTTCCTTTAATTACAATATAGTATGCGGAGAAGTTGTCACTTACTAAGTCATTTTAGTTTATCAAAAATAAAAATAAAACCAAATTAAAAAATAATTAAAAAATCCATAAACACACGTCAAAAATTGGATCCCTATAAATTTGATTCATCTGTATTGTTGTGGTTTGATTCATTTGTAAAGTCTAGCAAGTAAAGGAGGTAGGGAGGTGCTAGGGGAGACATTTTTGTCTCTGTCTGCAAGTGGGTGCTTGTAGAATTTGAAGGTTGGTGCCTTCACCCAGTTGGTGCTAGGTATCAGTGAGAGTTGGTGCTCTTAGCAAGTTGGTGCTTGCATTTGGAGGTTGCAGCCTCGTTGAGTTGGTGCTCAACTAAGAAGAGATATACAGCTGATAAGCCTTTGACATCCTAAGAAGAAGAGTTCTTTCCTTAAGGGTTTCTTCATGAAAAATTATGTGTCTTTTACATGTGCTTGAATGATGTGTTGCATGCTTTCTATTCATACATTTAATTCTGAGTTCATTGCAAGAATGACTGTCACATAGTTTCATTGATTCTGAGTTAAAAGAAGAAATTTGTTTAAAATTATTGATTTAACTAATTCACCCCCCCTCTCAGTTAAATACCTGTAACAATTGGTATCAGAGCAGTGTGCCTTTAGTGTAAGGTATATCCTGAAGAGTTTACATGGCTAGTCAAGATGGTTCAACAAACAAAGCACCCATATTTGATGGTACAAATTTTGCTTTCTGGAAGGTTAGGATGAGAACCTTCATAATGTCTCTAGGGGCAGATGTCTGGGAGATAGTAGAAACAAGAAATAAGAAACCTGCCTTGGTTGAATCTAAAGATGAAAAATCAGCCTTCACTTTTAATGCAAAGGCTATGAATGCTATTCTCAGTGGTCTAGCTAAATCAGAATTTGTAAAGGTTATGCATCTTGAAAATGCACAAGATATGTGGGACAAACTTGTAAATAGCTATGAGGGAAATGAAAAAGTTAAAGATGCCAAGCTACAGTCACATATACTAAAATTTGAACAACTGAAAATGAATGAAGATGAAAGTGTTAGTAAATTCTTCCTGAGAGTTGATAAACTAGTAAATGCGATGAGAGCTCTTGGTGGAAAAATAAAAGATGATGATACAAATCTTGTCCAGAAAATACTGAGATCCCTGCCTGATAGATTTAATCCCAAAGTCTCAGCTATAGAAGAAATGAGTGACCTCAAAACGTTAACTATGGATCAATTGTTGGGAACATTGATTGCCTATGAAATGAGGATTAGTAAAGACCAAAACTCATCTAGGGAAGCTTCCTTTAAAGCTGAAAAGAGTACTGAGTCACATATGGATGATCTAGAAGCAAAATTTGTGAGAAGACTGAAAACAGGGTCAAGGAAATACAAAGGCAAATTTCCTTTCAAGTGTTTTAACTGTGGCAAAGTAGGGCATTTTGCTGCTAAGTGTCCCCATATGAGAAAAGAGGAGAGCTCTACTGATGAGGAGAGTTTTCCCAAGAAGAAATACAATCAAGAAAACAAGTTTAAATATAAGAAGAAAATTCTTTGTGTGAATGATGATGAGTCGTCAGGAACATCAGATAGTGAATCGTCTCATGAGAGCAAAGAAAAAATTTCATGCTAATGGCCATAGAAGATCTTGAATAGAATTGTACAGAGTATGAAATAAATGATGAAGATGCCACTATAGATATGGTGGGAGAGATGATGAGTGCTCTAGAAGAGATTGACAGACTAAGATTAAAGAAACGAAAGCAAAAATAGTTGTTAATCCAGTATGAAACTAGAAGAGAAGACGTCACTTTAATAAAGCTGGAACTTGAAGAAAAGAAAATTGAAGAGTCTTTAAAACAATAGTTAGCTGAAAGTAAAGTCAGATGTGAACATCTAGAAAAGGAAGTTGTAACTGTTAAGAAAGAGTTAGAAAAATATCAAGCCCTGTATCATCAGAACATATCCAGCATCAAAGCTTCAGAGGAGCTAAACAATATTTTGAACAGTCAAAGAACTCCACAGATTAAGTTTGGCTTAGGGTATGGCCAAGATGGAAATAGTAGTAACCTAGAGAGTAAAGAGTCATCTAAGGTGATTATGTTTCAGAGCAGCAAACAGATAGAAGTTCCCAGCATAACAAAGGTTGAGACATGTAAAGAGAATAATGGAAATGAATCTAAGGGTACTAAACAGCAAGAAAATATAGTTTTAAAAGGCAAGTCTATACCGTCAGAAGTTCATGGAAAAGAGCCACATAATAGAGTAAAATACACAGATCAGAAATTCTGTTGTGAACATCGTAACTCAATGTACTATCCTTTTAGAAATCAACAAAGAGTCAGGTATGATAAATCCTTTAATGGTTATTGTTTCTGTTGTTTTAACTTTGGGCACAGAGCTGCCGACTGTTTGTATAATTTCAGAAATGTTCTGAGAAGAATGTCAAACTATACACAAAGGATGCATCAATTAGCATATAATTATATGGGTCGTATCTCCCCACCAGCTGTTAGAAGAAGAATGCAAAACAGAAATGCTAATCTGTTTGATCTTGTTACCAAATTTTTTGTACCATAGTTGGGTTACCTTAGGAGCCACCGGTTGACGGAATTGTTCAAAGTCTAATTCCAGTGTATCAGTTGATCTGTCTGCTTGTCTAGGCAATATTGGCTAGTCACTTTTTTTATTTGAATAATTTTGACCATGGCCCCACGGGGTTTGTAATAAAATGTGCTAGTAGGATATTTTTGAGTGGTTCGGTCTCCTGAGACGTAGAATCTCAAATAGGGTATTCCAGGGAGTTTTTTGCCCTTGACAATTATGCTTTGCCTTCAGCCGAGTATAATTGACGAGGTTTTCTCCCGCTTCCTCCAAAGCTGGAATGCCCGATGTTGAATTCTGGGCCTTGGGGGGTTATTAGAGCCCAACTGAGTGTTATAAGCCTACTAGAAATTATTTAGATTGATCATGGTCATGTCCTAAGTCATCTGGACACATAAAAAAAAATCGAAAAATTCTTTTTTCGAACAGTGAAAAATTATTTTTTAATTTTTAATTATGTTTCCTAAGTTTTTTGGGTTAATTTTTCCATAAATTAAATGGAAAAAACCCATTCGTGATCCGGACTCAGAATTCAGTGATTGAAAGCTCTAACCTTAAGCAAAAAATCATTCTTGATCAGCCAGCCAGTCAGAACCAACTTTCAGATCAGCAATCGGACACATAATGCCTTTTTACTCAAAAAAATCGGTTTTGAGTAAAAAATGATTTTTAGTAAAAAAATGATTTTTATTAAAAAATGATGATTATTTTGGAGAAAACTAAAACTCTCCAAATTAATCCAAATTTAATAAAATAAAAGGCTAAATGACATCTCATGGAACACTTATGATGATTGGAGTTATCATAACTCAGCTTCAGTCATCATTAAGAGAGCAATTAATTTATTATCAGTTATCAGACATGTCATCTCCAGCTAAAGATGAGATGGAGAGCTCTCATTGGTCGATGATTTGATTGAGGTAAATACTGAAGCTTACACCATCAGTGGGCTTCCCAAACCTAGCTCAGGCTCCTGCCAAACCTAAAGGATGAGCTTACCTACATCCAGACTCACACATGTGGCCTCATCCTTGGCTTGTTTTCAGTGCACAGGTTTGGAGTGGGGGCGCCTTGCCTGGGTGGAGGCCTCCCCTCACTCCCAGTTCTCCAATTTAGGTCTGGGCTCTTTGTTAGGTGGCTAAGTTGGTTAGGGTTGGGTTTTTGGTTTTAGGGTTTTAGCACTCTCTCATTTGTTAAAAAGAGGCTCTTTCAGCTCTATTGGGATGGACTTTTGGGCATAGAAGCTCTGCAAAAATTGTAATCATTATATTATTGAATAAAGCTTCTCGACTTTGGAGGTCTACAAGATTGTTTCTTCATTGGTGGATGTGTTGTATGAGGTGATCTCTTTCCATGCTTTCAATTTGTTATTTATGTGTTGAATCAAACAACTAGCTTTAGAAGTCTATTATTAGAACATAAGATTTACCATTTCCTGCTGTCAAGTTGGTTTATTATGCAAAGTTTATCATAATCTAGATGGGTACAAATATCAGTTATATGAAGTATTGATCTTGATTTGCATATTCCTAGCATACTAGATTTTATTGTTTGATCTCACTGGGTATCAAGTTGGATTGTCTTTACAGATCTCGCCACTTGGAGAAGGGTGCGAGCTCAGCTGCATCAAACTCATCTCCATCATCATAAGAACCTTCTAACATTGTTGACTTTTAGGACCTACAGAGAGTTTGGCTTTTTCCAAGAGGAAAAAACAAGGAGATCTTCCTCCAAAGTTCCATCTCAAAGTCTTTCATAAATTCTTATTTAAAATTCTTTTGGTTACCGGTTACTTAGGAAGCCCTAGTTTACTTCTTTCCATCCTTTGGCTTCCCTTTCTTTGCCTTGTTTCGCTCACCTTCGTTCCTTCCTTTTCGCTGCCCTCTTTTTCCTCCTTGTGGACAACCTTCTTTTGACTGTTCGTTGCCCTTTTTTTTTACTATTTTACAGCCCTCTTTTTCCTCCTTGCGGACAGCCTTCTTTTGATTGCTCGCTGCCCTTTTTTTTACTGTTTTACAACCCTCTTTTTGCCTTTGGACAGCCCTCTTTTGCCTCCTTGTGGATAGCCCTCTTTTGACTGTTCACTGCCCTTTTTTTTTACTTTTTTACAGCCCTCTTTTTCCTCCTTGTGGACAGCCTTCTTTTGACTATTCGCTGCCCTTTTCTTTACTGTTTTACAGCCCTCTTTTTGCCTTTGGACAGCCCTCTTTTTCACCTTTTCTCTCTCCTCTTTCTTGGTTTTTCTCCTCTCTCTTTCCTTTTCTTTCACCGCTGGTTTTTACCCTCTTTTTTAAGAATTTAGTTTTTAAGAATTTAGTTTTTAGTTTATCTTTAAATTTTTGAGTAACGTATAACGTTTAAATTGTTTAAAGCTCTTATTTGCAGGAAGAATCGAGAAAATCCCAAAGGGCCTTAAGCAAGCAAGGAAGCAAGCAAGAACAAAAAAGACAAATCTTCCCTCTTCTCTCTATCCCTTTCTCTCCATGTTCTTCCAAGGCAAAGACAAAAAATAAAAGCCATCAAAATTGTAAAAATTAATAAGAAAGCGAGTGGGATTATGGCTCCCACACCCTTCTTCCCCCATTTGGGGGAAGCCTGTATCATCTCATTGTCATTCTTTTCATTTTTGGTTTAAATTGCTAATGATAGGATAGGGTAATGATAAGTTGCATAATCATAATCAAATAGTTCACGTTTTGATTAATTCATTATGTTTTGAAAATGAAGTATTGATTTGACTGTTTGATTAAATATTGAATAAGTTCTTACTATATACTTAACCCCTTGCATTCCCGATTAGGGCCCTAAAAATCCTGAAAAAGACTCTTGGGTAGTTAGATTTTTTATGTTCTATGTCTTTTTCAAGTTTAACAAATTAAGTAAGACTCTTGAACTTGCAGTAACACAAGTCAAAAGCACTCTCTATCGCAGAGCATTCATAGAACTGCATATCCCTGCATTAGGCATCTTAGATTAGATAAGTCCCTTGAACCACTGTCATAAGACGGGGTCAAGAGCGCTCTCTGTCGGAGAGTCCTAATTAATTAATTTAATAAAACTTGCAACACACACCCCTTTAATTAATTAACTCCTTCCCTCCTTGCCGGAGTATGCTCTGACCGATCTCATATCGAAGTACCCAGAAACGGCACTGGATCTTTAAACACTGCAAGAGTAACCTAATAATACTTAACACCCTGTAACCAATGCACCGGCGTTGTAGGGATTCTTCCAAAGTACTTCCTAGTAGAGGCACCGGAACCTCCCGCTGTCTTAGATTCTCGGCTAGCTGGTCACTTGACAATATCAGCCTGGGATACTAGGCAGGCCTGACATGTCTTAAACGGAGAAAACTTAGAAGAGTCTCCCGGCTTTGATAAACCTTTGTTGACACCTTAATCAAGAACACATAAAAACCTTAAAATCTACCAAGAGCACTCGCATCACCTAACATTCACTAGTTTGATTTCTAGACTTGTGTTTAATTCTCTGGTGCATTTCAGCTTCATTGACTCCATAAGGAACTGGTCCTTTTTAATTTTCATAATCATATTATTTGATCAATGGTCTATGGTTTATCATAATTTCTTTCTCTGAATGCACTATTAAAGTCTAGAATTTTTGCTTATCTTTGTAATCTGTTGTTAGCAACGTGGATTGCTTTTGATTTCGTGTCATATTCATAATAAACAAACACTTCAAATCATAATAACTCCTAAGCAACACCCATCCGCATCCGCAACTAATCAAAACACTTTAACAACTTAAGAGCCATAGAAACTCTTTTGTAGGGACTACCCCCCTTGGCTTCGTTAGGAGTTAGCCTAAATGGAGGAGCTAGGAGTAGGTGACAGTACCTGGCTCTGTGCTTTCCCTCAAGGTCACACCTCTCCCACTTTCCTAAGTGAGGAGACAGCTTTCGAAAGATTTCTGCTACTAGTGTGCAATCGGCGGACAACATCTTTTGGCGCCGTTGCCGGGGACAAATATTTTTGTTCCTGGACGACCTTTGTTTCTTTTAGTTTTTTACCTTTTTATCCTTTTTGGTAGATTTTTAGTCCAATCACTTTCTGAAATTAGACTTAAGTCCACCTGGTAACTCCACTGTCAGTTAACAATTCAAGGTATTCTACTAGAAGAAACTCTGTAGGTTTGGTTGATTTCATCCCTGACCCTGAAAAGGTCTTAAGGAGGATATTAAACAAACTATCTTCTCGCAGGATCCTTGCAGAACTTGGATCTGATTCTGTTTCAGACATCCACATTTTATTTCCTGAAAACACTAATACCACTATTTCTGACACAATGGGCGAGTATTTTACTCAGCTTGAATTTTCTTAGATAGCAGGTCAACCCCACCGTCTTCCAGACAAAGCTGTTGAGAAGCTCCCGATGTATACAGGAACTGATGCCATTACCTCCGCCATCCACCTTAGGAAATTTTCTAGGTGTATCAACGCTTATATAAATGATCCGGTCAACCAACATGATGACGTGTATATGAAGTTATTTGCTCTATCTCTGGATGGAAAGGCAGGTGATTGGTATAGCAATTTACCAGACAATTCCTTTAATAGTCTAGTAGCTTTCAAAACTTCTTTCACCAACAAGTTCGGTGAAAAGAAAGAACCTCAACATCAACTTGCGTCCTTGACCAACATAAAGAAGAAAGACACAGAAACAATGGATGAGTTCAATACTAGGTTCACAGAATTGTCAAATGCCATCCCTATTGAGTATGCCCCAACTAAACCAACCATCCTGGTCTATTACATTGAGGCACTTAGTGGCAAAATGCAGTACTAGATCAGAGACAAGGAGCCTGGTAACTTGCTCCAGGCTCAAGAGATGGAAATCAAGATTGATTTGAACATGCAGTCATCTGGTGAATCTAACCTCCACGGTTATTCAAGGTCTTCAACTCCGTTGAAAATCAGTGAACCAAAAGACAAGGATCCTTTATCAGCTATGAAGGATTCCTATGAAAAACAAATGATGGAGATGAAGAAAAATATGGAGGAGGCAGAGCAGAAACACTTAGCACAGTTAAAAGAAATTCAAAATAGGGTGATCACAATGGAAAGAACTCAAACTCAGTCCACTCCTAGAACCTTTCCTACCAAGCCAACTTGGCAAAGAAAGCCTCCCAACCATGAGCAGAGGCCTCCCCATCAGCTAGAGGCCACTAACATGGTTGAGCAATATAAACCATTTTGTAGAGCATGCAGAGATTTCCATGAGGAATCTGGCTACCACTATGCATGCTATGTTCAGGAGCATGGTCACCCTGAAGGTTGCGGTCCGAATACATCGACAAGCGAGCCTGAATTTATCAATAACATAGATGACATCCCCAACATTCCCATAGGAAATTGGCCAAAGGCCAATTGTTATGAAAAGAAAGTTGACAACCTGACTCAGTACTATGGAGAGATGCCTTCAGCCGAGCAGATCAACAATACCTAGAACTTCAAAGGGATAACTTATCAAAGAAAGGGTTCTTCTGTACAGAATATTCCCAAGGTAACAGCTCCTAATCCTCCCAAAGAAGTTGAAATAAAAGAAATTATTGATTTAAGTTTTGACTTAGGTAATTGGTTAGCGAATACAAAAGTCCCTGTTTCGGTCCTTGAATTATGCAAAATCCCTGGCCAAAGAGAGAAACTTTTGAAAATCTTAGAGCCTCAGAGTAATGTTGATCCTCAAGCTGAAGAAAGTTCTTCAAGTCCTTTAAAACCTATTACCCCTAAGAAAGTCACTTTTTCCGATACCGTGGAGTGGACTTCGAATAATGTCTTTGCTGATCCTCCTATAGTTCTACATACTAGGGACCCAAGAAAAGAAGATCATCCCCCTTTCTACGTATCATTGATGATGGGTGATCTTCTTCTACATAATTGTATGTTAGACTCAGGATCTAGTTCCAGCATCATGACCAAAAAAGTCATGCAACAACTTGACCTAAGGACCACGAGACCTTACCAGAATGTGTGTGCCATGGACTCTAGACCAGTCAAGGTCGAAGGGATGATTGAGAACCAGCTAGTCAGATTGGCCAAGTATCCGGATATCCAGATCACAATGGACATCTTGGTTATTGATGTTCTAGACAAATGGGGTATGTTTCTTTCTAGGAAATGGTGTGCCACTTTGGGAGGATCAATCCAGATGGATTGGACCTATGCTACCGTTCCAGCGTCAGAATTTTCACTTGTTAAGTTGTATTCTGAAAAGGAAAAAAGACACCATGTTGAAAACCCTCAAAGACCATTAAATGAGTATGCTTACCACACCGATGAAAATGGTTCCGATCAAATCAACTCAACCTTCTTGGAACCCATCCAAGAAGAAATAAAGACCGAGAAGCTTAATGAGTTGTGGAGAATGAATTTTGATGGTGCTTACTCTAAAAAAGGCAAGAGGGTTGGTGTTGTCATTGTCTCACTAGAGGGTAAGGTTTTCAACTTTGCTTTTAGATTGGAGTTCAAACCAAATAACAATGTGGCGGAGTATGAGGCACTTCTAATGGGCATTGAGATTGCTAAGGACATGGGGATTAAGTTGCTTGATATTAAAGGGGACTCTGATTTAATCGTCCAACAAGTTAAGGGTCAGTTTGCATGTAAGTGTCAAAGACTTAAAAAATATAGAAATGCAATCTGGGATACAATGGAATTCTTTAATGCCCTTAACATAGAAGCAGTCCCTAGAGATCAGAATAGTGCCTCTGATAGACTTGCAGTTTCAGTGTCAACTCTTCAGCCATCAGATGAGATGTTAGAGGAGAATTGTCCTTTAGAGATTAACTTCAGACCTTCTGTTCCTAACAATGTTGAACATTGGAAAGTCTTCAAAGACGATGAGCAGATTTTGAGATTCATTCATAATGTCAATGAATTCCTTAATTTTAAAGTAAATGATCAAGAAGAAAACAAAGAATATTATGGAGAAGGTGACCAGTTTAACAATCCTGTCCCACGTGGTCTAGTTGCCTTAGAAAACATCTTTGATAGATAGGACAGAAGAAAAAGCAATGTTGAGCAAATGAAACCAGGAGATTACATTGAAGTCAACATTGGAACAAAAACAGAACCTAAAATTATAAAAATTGGAAAAGGTACTTCTAAAAAAGAAAGGAATAACCTTATAAATTTGGTCAAGGAGTATAGGGATGTATTTTCCTTTACTTACGACAAGCTCAAATCTTATCGAGAAGATGTATTTCAACATACTATTCCCCTAAAGCCAGAATGTCAAAAAGGCAAGCCTTTCAGACAAAAACTTAGACAAATAAATCCTAAGTTAGCAGCGATCATTAAAAAGGAGTTAGAAAAAATGTTAGCAGCAAGAATAATAGCTCATACGAGGCATTCAACGTGGTGCTCTAACTTAGTCGTAGTTAGAAAGAAAAATGGGAGCATAAGAAAAGGTATAGATTTCAGGAATCTAAACATAGCATGTCAGAAGGACAATTACCCCCTGCCCAACATGGAGACCCTCCTCCAACGGGTCACTGGATCGAGCATGATGTCGATGCTGGATGGATTTTCAGGCTATAACCAGGTAGTCATTCAAGAGGAGGATAGGCATAAGACCACCTTCACAACTCCTTGGGGAACCTTTGAATATCTGAGAATGCCCTTTGGCCTTTTAAACGCAGGAGCTACTTTCCAAAGGGCCATGGATTATGCTTTCAAGGAGTTGATTGGAAAAATCATTGAGATCTACCAAGATGATCTCACTATTTTTTCGAAGGAAAGATCCAGCCATGTTGGTCATCTCAAGCAGATTTTCGAGCGGTGTAGGAAGTATGGCATTTCTTTGAATCCGGCTAAGTCAGTGTTGGGCATAGAAGAGGGAAAAATATTGGGACATATCATCAATAAAGACGGTGTCAAAATTGATCCTGAAAGAGTAGAGGCCATAAAAAAGATTCCTCTCCCTAAGAATGTTAAATCCCTTCAGTCCTTCAATGGTCATATCAATTTCATCAGGAGATTCATTCCAAACTTGGCTGATTTAATGAAACCTATGCAGGCCCTACTCAAGAAAAATGCCAAGTTTGTGTGGACCACTGAAGGAAGGAAAGCCTTTGAGTCGATAAAGAATGCCATTACTAGGTCTCCTGTCTTAGTCAGCCCTCATTACGTGAAGGATTTTATGATCTTTTCATTCGCTTCTGAAGACACTATTGCAGGTGTGTTGCTCCAAAAGAACATTGAAGGGTTTGAGCAACCTATATCATTCATGAGTAGAACCTTGCAGAATTCTGAGCTAAAGTATACCATCATGGAGAAGCAAGCTTATGCCTTAGTCAAATCTTTAAAACACTTCAGGACTTATATCACGTATTCCAAGGTTACCGGATATGTTCCCCACACTGCGGTTAAGGATATCCTTTCTCAAAAGGATTGTTTAGGAATAAGGGGAACATGGGTGTCCAAGATCCAGGAGTATGACCTGGAAATAAAGCCCACTAAGTTGATCAAGGGACAAGGCCTGGCAAGAATGCTTACTTAGAAGAATGAAGAAGCCATTGAGATGATTGCAGAAAATGACATCCCTCAACCTACCATGACTCTTGCCAAAACCTTGACAACCATTGGTATTCAGACATCATTTTCTTTCTTCTCCATCTCACTTGCCTTGATCACCTCAAAGGACACAAGCGTAGGGCTTTGAGACTTAAGACCGCTAGGTATTGCCTTACCCAAGAGGGTCTAGGTTGGAGGAACCTAGATGGTATTATACTTAGGTGCATCAACGAGTAGGATTCTAAGAAGATTTTAGCAGAGTTTCACTCAGGATTTTGTGGAGGCCACTATGCAGCAAATACAACTTCCCACAAAATCTTGAGAGCTGGTTACTATTGGCCAACCATTTTTGCAGATGCTCACAAGCATATCAATTGTTGCCAAGAGTGCCAGCTGTTCACTGGGAAGCAGAAGCTGGCAGCTCTTCCCCTTACTCTGGTTGTTGTCCTTGCCCCTTTTCAGCAATGGGGGCTCGATTTTATTGGAAAATTCAAGGATAATTCCAACAATGGATTTTGTTGGATTCTCACAGCAACTGATTACTTCACCAAGTGGGTAGAGGCTATACCCACTAAGACTTCCACTGAGAAGGTTGTTATAGACTTCATCGAGGAAAGAATCATCACCAGATTTGGGACTCCCTTAAAAATAACAACCGATAATGCCAAATCCTTCAGTTCCGAAAAAATGAATGACTTATGTTTTAAGTATGGCATTATCCTATCCCACTCATCTGATTATTACCCACAGGGAAATGGACTTGCTGAGTCCACCAATAAAAATTTAATGTCAATCCTCAAGAAGACTGTGGGGGATAATAAGAGATCATGGGATAGTAAAATTAAGTATGTTGTGTGGGTAGATAGAATCACTAAGAAGAACTCAACTAGTAAATCACCTTTTGAGCTGGTGTATGGACTCATAGCCACCCTTCCGGTCAGTATGCAGATTCCGATCTTCAGGATGCTAAGTGAGTATGGCACAGAACAGGCAGAAATGGAGCAGAGAATAAACCAGATTGTAGAATTGGATGAATCTCGAAGAGCTGCCCTTGATAAGTCACTAAGACATCAAGAAAGTATGAAGGGAACTTTTGATAAGTCAGCCAAGCCAAGAGATTTTCAAATCGGAGATACTGTTCTCTTATGGGATAATAGAAGGGAGAAGCCTGGAAAGCATGGGAAATTTGATAGCCTTTGGAAAGACCCATTTATCATCCGTGACACGGCTGGCACCAATTCTTTTTTCCTTAACACTATGGATGGAGAGATTTTAAACCTGCCCATGAATGGCCAACACTTGAAGCCTTTCTATCGAAACAACCTCCAAGATGACCAAGGGGTCATCACATGACGTTTCTAAACCTATCCTTGTTGTATCTCTATGTACTTTACTTTTGTATCATATGTTATGAATCATAACTTCGTAGAATGCTGCATTAAAGCTCTTTCTTTTGTATACTAGCATTTGTATGATATTTCATTCTATATATGCTGAAAAAGAAGAAGTTTATTTCCATGAACATTATTTCGAAAAAAGAAAAAAAGAAAAAAAATTTGGTATTTCATCATGGCATTTTTTTTATCATATACATGGAACTGAGACACTTCTGTTTACATGCAGGTACCAGAGATTCCTAGATTCTCAGGCACTCTTTTTTATCAATAGATCAACCAAGTACCTGTCCCACAGTTGGAGCCAGATGTTACCAACTTTTTTGTACCATAGTTGGGTTACCTAAGGAGCCACCGGTTGACAGACTTGTTCAAAGTCTGATTCTAGTGTATTCGTTGATCCGTTTGCTTGTCTGGCCAATATTGGCTAGTCACTTTTTTTATTTGAATAATTTTGACCATGGCCCCACGGGGTTTGTAATAAAATGTGCTAGTAGGATATTTTTGAGTGGTTCGGTCTCCTGAGACGTAGAATCTCAAATAGGGTATTCCAGGGAGTTTTTTGCCCCTGACAAGTATGCTTTGCCTTCAGCCGAGTATAATTGACGAGGTTTTCTCCCGCTTCCTCCAAAGCTGGAATGCCCGATGTTGAATTCTGGGCCTTGGGGGGTTATTAGAGCCCAACTGAGTGTTATAAGCCTACTAGACATTATTTAGATTGATCATGGTCATGTCCTAAGTCATCTGGACACATAAAAAAAATTCGAAAAAATCTTTTTTCAAATAGTGAAAAATTATTTTTTAATTTTTAATTACGTTTCCTAAGTTTTTTGGGTTAATTTTTCCATAAATTAAATGGAAAAAACCCGTTCATGATCCGTACTCAGAATTCAGTGATTCAAGGCTCTAACCTTAAGCCAAAAATCATTCTTGATCAGCCAGCCAGTCAGAACCAAATTTCAGATCAGCAATCGGACACATAATGCCTTTTTACTCAAAAAAGTCAGTTTTGAGTAAAAAATGATTTTTAGTAAAAAAATGATTTTTATTAAAAAATGATGATTATTTTGGGGAAAACTAAAACTCTCCAAATTAATCCAAATTTAATAAAATAAAAGGCTAAATGACATCTCATGGAACACTTATGATGATTGGAGTTATCATAATTCAGCTTCAGTCATCATTAAGAGAGCAATTAATTTATTATTAGTTATCAGACATGTCATCTCCAGCTAAAGATGAGATGGAGAGCTCTCATTGGTCCGATGATTTGATCGAGGTAAATACTGAAGCTTACACCATCAGTGGGCTTCCCAAACCTAGCTCAGGCTCCTGCCAAACCTAAAGGATGAGCTTACCTACATCCAGACTCACACATGTGGCCTCATCCTTGGCTTGTTTTTAGTGCACAGGTTTGGAGTGGGGGCGCCTTGCCTGGGTGGAGGCCTCCCCTCACTCTCGGTTCTCCAATTTAGGTCTGGGCTCTTTGTTAGGTGGCTAAGCTGGTTAGGGTTGGTTTTTTGGTTTTAGGGTTTTAGCACTCTCTCATTTGTTAAAAAGAGGCTCTTTCAGCTCTATTGGGATGGAATTTTGGGCATAGAAGCTCTGCAAAAATTGTAATCATTATATTATTGAATAAAGCTTTTCGACTTTCGAGGTCTACAAGATTGTCTCTTCATTGGTGGATGTGTTGTATGAGGTGATCTCTTTCCATGATTTCAATTTGTTATTTATGTGTTGAATCAAACAACTAGCTTTAGAAGTCTATTATTAGAACATAACATTTACCATTTGCTGCTGTCATGTTGGTTTATTATGCAAAGTTTATCATAATCTAGATGGGTACAAATATTCAGTTATATGAAGTATTGATCTTGATTTGCATATTCCTAGCATACTAGATTTTATTGTTTGATCTCACTGGGTATCAAGTTGGATTATCTTTACAGATCTCGCCATTTGGAGAAGGGTGTGAGCTCAGCTGCATCAAACTCATCTCCATCATCATAAGAACCTTCTAACATTGTTGACTTTCAGGACCTACAGAGAGTTTGGATTTTTCCAAGAGGAAAAAACAAGGAGATCTTCCTCCAAAGTTCCATCTCAAAGTCTTTCATAAATTCTTCTTTAAAATTATTTTGGTTACCAGTTACTTAGGAAGCCCTAGTTTACTTCTTTGCATCCTTTGGCTTCCCTTTCTTTGCCTTGTTTGGCTCGCCTTCCTTCCTTCCTTTTCGCTGCCCTCTTTTTCCTCCTTGTGGACAGCCTTCTTTTGACTGTTCGTTGCCCTTTTTTTTACTATTTTACAGCCCTATTTTTCTTCCTTGTGGACAGCCTTCTTTTGACTGTTCACTGCCCTTTTTTTTACTGTTTTACAGCCCTCTTTTTGCCTTTGGACAGCCCTCTTTTGCCTCCTTGTGGACAGCCCTCTTTTGCCTGTTCGCTGCCCTTTTTTTTTTACTGTTTTACAGCCCTCTTTTTCCTCCTTGTGGACAGCCTTCTTTTGACTATTCGCTGCCCTTTTCTTTACTGTTTTACAGCCCTCTTTTTTCCTTTGGACAGCCCTCCTTTTCACATGTAGGAAAGCCCTCTTTTTCACCTTTTCTCTCTCCTCTTTCTTGGTTTTTCTCCTCTCTCTTTCCTTTTCTTTCACCGCTGGTTTTTACCTTCTTTTTTAAGAATTTAGTTTTTAGTTTGTCTTTAAATTTTTGAGTAACGTATAACGTTTGAATTGTTTAAAGCTCTTATTTGCAGGAAAAATCGAGAAAAACCCAAAGGGCCTTAAGCAGCAAGGAAGCAAGCAAGAACAAAAAAGACAAATCTTCCCTCTTCTCTCTATCCCTTTCTCTCCATGTTCTTCCAAGGCAAAGACAAAAAATAAAAGCCATCAAAATTGTAAAAATTAATAAGAAAGTGAGTGGGATTATGGCTCCCACACCCTTCTTCCCCCATTTGGGGGAAGCCTGTATCGTCTCATTTTCATGCTTTTCATTTTTTGTTTAAATTGCTAATGATAGGATAAGGTAATGATAAGTTGCATAATCATAATCAAATAGTTCATGTTTTAATTAATTCATTATGTTTTGAAAATGAAGTAAAAGTATTGATTTGACTGTTTGATTAAATATTGAATAAGTTCTTACCGTATACTAACCCCCTTGCTTTCCCGATTAGGGCCCTAAAAAGCCTGAAAAAGACTCTTGGGTAGTTAGATTTTTTATGTTCTATGTCTTTTTCAAGTTTAACAAATTAAGTAAGACTCTTGAACTTGCAGTAACACAAGTCAAGAGCACTCTCTATCAGAGAGCATTCATAGAACTGCATATCCCTGCATTAGGCATCTTAGATTAGATAAGTCTCTTGAACCACTGTCATAAGACGGGGTCAAGAGCGCTCTCTGTCGGAGAGTCATAATTAATTAATTTAATAAAACTTGCAACACACACCCCTTTAATTAATTAACTCCTTCCCTCCTTGCCGGAGTATGCTCTGACCGATCTCAGATCAGAGTACCCAGAAATGGCACTAGATCTTTAAACCCTGCAAGAGTAACCTAATAATACTTATCACCCCGTAACCAACGCACCGTCATTTGTAGGGATTCTTCCAAAGTACTTCCTAGTAGAGGCGTCGGAACCTCCCACTGTCTTAGATTCTCGGCTAGCTGGTCACTTGACAATATCAGCCTAGGATACTGGGTGGGCCCTGTTGTCCGCCGATTGCACACCAGCAGCATAAATCTTCCGAAAGCTGTCTCCTCACTTGAGAAAGTGGGAGAGGTGTGACCTTGGGGGCAAGCACA
>LPNX010563698.1:0-33913 GCA_001517045.1 Pseudotsuga menziesii
ATTTTGTGTAATAAAGTAGGCCTTTCTGCTGCAGATGGTCTGCTGACCATTGTTCCCAGTCTTTTGGTTTTGCTTTGGTTCCTTGACTACCTTACTAATAAAGAGTGGAAGAAGGATAGAAAAGATGCCAACCATGACAATTTTTTGCATGCCTTCCAAGCGCTGTCCTTCCCCCCTTTTTGGAGACTTTTTTTGCTGTTAAGATGGCTTTTCCTTAAATAAAAAACTACAATATGACTCCATACCAGCACTGGTTATTTTTTGAGGAGATAGTCTGTTGTTTGCACAGGCTTTAATTGGCATAAAACAACTTTTAATTAACTGTATTGATAACCTGCTAGGATCGAATCTTCTCAGCACTGTCTTAGTCACTATATTTCAGAGGTTCGATGACTGCTGGAAGGGTGAATTGGTACAGCCAAATCCCAAGAATCCCTACGAATTAGACATTGAAAGCATCCAAATCGTTAAAGGCTGATGTAGATACCCCCCTTGCAACACTGGAGTTTCTATAATTAAATGCTGGAAATGCCATGTCATATAACAACTGTCTAGACATATTTCCTGTAGCTGCTATATCTAAAACATTGCTGTTTCACAAATTACCAGCATTGAATTGGGCATATGACTCTGCTGGAATACACCTCAAAGACCATGGATTCTCTTGTGGATAAGGCAGTTATATCAAGTTTCAAAGCTTTAATAGAATTGGCAAAACCTATAATTATGGCAAAACTAGATTTTCTACTTGACAATCCAACAGCAACCTTGATTTGAGGCTTTTCTTTGAATGAAAGGATTGGATAAAAGGAAAGATTAGGCTTTATAAGCTTGATGAACCTAGCAAAACTGCTAGTTATGCAGAAGGGGTCAAATTAGGATTTAATGTGGACAAAATTGGAAACTTGAACTAAGGTCTAGGAAAGTCAAACTAAGCAAACGACTTCTAAACACAGCAATTTGAATTAGGGTTTTGTTTACCTCTTGTGGGAGTGTGATTTCGCAAGGGGACTATTTATTGCTAGTGGTGCCTGTTACCAAGTGTCATGTTTACCTCTTGTGGGAGTGTGCTTTCGCAAGGGGACTATTTATTGCTGGTGGTGCCTGTTGCCAGTCCAGGGCAACTCTGGCGGAACATATACCCCCTTGTTGCAGCAGCTGCTGAAGCTTCCGTTGCTTGTGAGGTGTGTCTACCCATTACGATATCTCAGATTGAATAGATGCTGCTTGGAGGTGTCCATCAGAAGTGTTTCGGAAAAAACCTGGCAGACAACCTCAAAACATTTTTAGGTGTATATATGTTACAAGTATGTCTCTCTACTGGTCCTGCCACCTCTTGGGCATAAGGTTATGCCAACTAATATATCAATGAACTGTATATATGAAACAAATCAAAACTCTTCACTCTACTTGTCTGTTATAGGATAGATTACTCCAAGAATCTGCAATAAGAATATTGAAATTTGACAACAATTATTTATTTATTCTGGATTTGGCAGTTGAGAATAACTACTATTTAGTTAACATAAATTACATTTATGACCTAGGGTTACATCACTATATAAGGAATCCTTTTGAATACTTTTAAATCATCATTATATCATTCATTCTTATTAAATATTATTTCTGTTCTTTGGACATTATAGTTATGGACTCTTGCCCTTTATTTTTGTGATGGCTCAGTTATTAAACAGTTTAGTTCATTAAAGTGGTATCAGAGTTAACTGTATCTGATTTGTTAATCTCTTCTTTAGTCCATGATCACTTTTAAAATATTATTGTCTAATTCAGTAATTTGTTTCTTGTAATGCAGGCACATGCTTCAAGGTCCATGGAAAGAAGCTGGTGCTCCAGTAGTCATGTTACAAATTGATGATGAAAATGTTGACAGGGAGGTAGTGACTATAGCACTAGCTTACTTTTATGGACATCATCCAAAACTCAATGAAAACAATGCATTCCGTGTTCTTAATCAGCAAGGAGCTGGTAGGGTATAGTTACTTGAGTTGAAGGTTCATAGGTATTTTAAACATTTTCCTAGGAATAACATTGAAGCATATGTTGTAGTCATCATGCAATGACTTTGTAGAATCCCTTGCAGAATGACATTTCTGGAACTAGTGCTGCATTGGAATTTTCCGTTCTCTCTCTCAAGGAAAGACTCTGTTCCTTAACAATGGACTTTTGAAGGATACTTCATTTCAGTTGCTTCTCTGTTTTTCTTGATAATTTTTTTTATACATGGTCTCATAAATTGATGCTTCTCAATTGTTGATTTGGCAGGTTTACCAAATTGGTTTTTTTCACAAAAACAGATGGTGAAATACCTTGAAATTGACATCACAGAGAGGCAATTTGATGAGAATTGTGACTGAAAAGCATAACAGGTAAAATCAGTGCTAAGGTGGGTAAATCAATCTTGTCTAAATGCTGCAAATCCTAGCTAAGTGGGCCTACTGTAAAGTCCCTTTTGGGTTCCTAGCTAAGTGGGCCTGCTGAAAACCCTTTTGGGTTGTACAATCACCGATAACGCCAATGGTTAAATCAGAATGGAGGATAATGCCCCTATCCTTAGTGGATGGAACACTTGGAAAATTAGCTGCAAAGTATTCTTAAAGGACAAATGGAACATAATTCCAAGCTCAATGTGCTAGTCACAAAGCTAGGAAAAGTCTTCCAACGAAATGCGGCCCTAATAAACACATGACTCCTTTTCGAAACTGATCGTGGGACAATCAAGCATTGCAATTGTTGATTCTCAGGCCATAGGTTCCAAGGTAACACCTCAAATCATCATTCTGGATGACCATTAGTCTTTTGCTGCTTCTCCTAAAGGAGAACTCCATGTCTATCTGGTTAGTTGATTTTGTTTTAAAGTCATATATTTTAGCGATTATGGTCAATGAACCTGACCCATGGGGAAGTAGGTTCTTCTATTTTCAAATTAGGATCTATACAGACAATAAGATAAACAATAGTGTCAGTCTTAAATTTTATATTCCTTTCAGTAGCAATCATTATAACTGATAATTAGTTCCTAAAGTTTAAAGAAGTAACTGATTTGGTTTTCCCAATGAAAATCCCGTCACTCTTGTAACTGTATCTTCTCATTTTGATTAATATAAAATTCTCATCCTGAACTTTACACACACAGTAAGATTACACTTGAACACTTACATTACATTTCCTTCATACTGAATTATAATACACAATAATTTAAATCCTTATATCTACTAATAAAAAACTATAATTCGATTTCCATTCAACCTTTAAATTTTATATTTGGAGTTAGTCAATTATAGATATGTTGTTTGCTTTCATGGATTTATACTTTGTTTTTTATGGGTGGATTTTGTTTTTATTATAATTTGATTTCCATTCAACCTTTAACTTTTAGGTTTGGAGTTAGTTGATATGTTGTTTGCTTCCATGGATGGGAAGATCTAGGTTTATCCTACAATTAGTTCACTGTCAGTACTGTTGGCCTTTCTCGCCAAGAAGGTGGGGGCGTCATAGTCACCAGCATTTCCACAGCCGCAGACTCTATTGCAGCTGCTGGGAGGACAATGGTGCCCAAAACAGCACCCAAGCTTGTTACCAAAGTCATCCATGAGGTAATACTCCTACTTCTGTTAATCCTTTGAAGTTCTTGTTAAGATTATTGATATTGAATACAAATATATTTGTTTGGAAAAATTGTGTAAATGCTTTAGTTGGATAGTTAGTTGGCCATATCCAATTAGAGCACACGCTCTAGGCCTAGATTTATGAGACCTGGGAGCCATATGGCTGGCATGAGTCCAGTATCAGAAACTTGACCAAGTGTTTCTTTATGTTTCAACTTAGAGATCTAAGTAGATGCATTGGTATCATGCAACATGGTCCTTGGTTGTTTATAAACTCTTGGTAGTCACTTGTTAGAGTGAGGCACTCTCCACTGAAGGCTCTGTTATCTTTACATCCTTATGTGGACTGAGCTTTCAGCCTCCCATCCTCAGTTTTGGTGCTTTCTAGAGCGCCTGCCCAACCCATCGAAAAATATATTGGCCATTAGCCTCAGAGAACATTTCATCTACTTCCCACTAAGAGGATTTGTGTAAATGTTAACTTACAAGGCAACCTTAAGGAATCATCCAATGTTCAAGATTGTGATAAAGTACTTGACTAGATCCAGAGATATATCAATCTGCCAAGCAGCTACTTTATATGTCAAATTATGAAACACATAATTAAGAACTGTCCCTGGTTGGGAAATCCGCCAATGGACTCTTAAACTCAAGTCACCAAAGCCAATATGGCTCCTTCAGCATCTTCTGCTAGCCAAGACGGTTGAACAACAACAAAAATAAAGGGAACTAATGCAGTAAGACAACCAAAGCCTAGCCCATAGGTTAATATGTCTACCTTAGGATTAAAGGCCCATCACAACTACTTCATTATATGCTCAAAATTATTTACGTTGCACCCCCAAGTTTCACTGCCAAAAAGGGGGAAATCTTAGACGCACATAGTCACTACCACCTTTTTGGAGCCAAGATCAACAAAAAAAATTAGAACCATGGAGTAGTTTTTCCTTCATGTTATTATCAAAATCTCATATGCTTTTGATGTTATAGACTACGAGGATGGCCCCATAATTGACAAAATCTCATATGCTTTTGATGTTATAGTCGATATTTAAAATATTTAAAATAAAAAAAAATTCACGGCCGTCGCTTAAGCGACAGCTCTCGCTGTCGAAGATGCGACGCTTCTTCTTAATACACGTCGCTTAAGAGACGAATAGGGCTGGTGTTTATGCGACGCTTCGTCTTGATATCCGTCCCATAAGCGACGAATCTCTATGTCATTTTTGCAACGTTGTTTCTTGATATCCGTCGCTTAAGCGATAGCTCTTAATGTCGTTTTTGCGACACTTTTTCTTGATATCCGTCCCATAAGCGACGGCTCTCTATGTCATTTTTACGAGGCTTTTTCTTCATAGCTGTCTCTTAAGCGACATCTCCATCTGTCGTTTATGCGACGCTTACTCTCTGGAGCCATGGTTTAAACGACGGTTATACTTGTCGCTTATCCGACGGTTAGTTAAGTGTCGCTTAACCGATGGTTACTTAAGTGTCGGATAACCGACGCCAAGTTTTCGACGCTTAAGAAAAAATCAAAGTGTCGTACATGCGATAGGAAAGTGTCGAAAATCCGACATGACGGCCGTCGGATTTTTGGTCGAAATGTAGTAGTGATGTAATCGCACCCATAGTACACTAGGTCAGACACATTTTGTGCAACAATTTTCTAGCTAATACGTTGGCAGCGAACCAAACAGTATGTCATTAATCGAGCCGACGAGGAAACCTCTGTTATGTCTAATCAAGTCATACTTGTCCTTCATCCTAGCCGATATCACAGTGTCCTAGTCTTTCCTTAAATACGACGTTGGATCTATACCTGCTAATGGTAGGCCTATAATTACTGCAATGAGTACAACATCCACAAAGATTGGTTTGTTGATCCAAAGGTACCCATCATGAAAGGATACTAACAACTATTTCACATAGGTATTCACTTCTAAGCTTCGATCGAAGTGTGGCATATAAAGCAATGAAAATAATCCTTCCTGGTCCAATCCTCTTGCCCATTCCATTGGAACAAGGCGCTTCAACGAATTTGGTGTATCGTGCACAGTAAGCATGTATTTATTCATGCCTAAATATTCTTTCTTCTTCGTGTCTTGATCAGAGAAGGATAAATTTTGCAGGTTCGACAAAATATCCTGCAACACCTCAACTTTCTCTGCCACCGTGGGTGCTACCAGGGGAGACCGTGACTTCTTTGGGATTCTAATCTTTGGTGCATAAGAGCATCTAGGTGGGACATATGGTGGCAATAGATTCCTAGTTTTTGAATCTTCATCCTCATCATGTGGTTGTTATGGAGTTGGTGGTGTTGTTTCTTATCCTTTCCTCTTTGTGTTTCCAATGTGCTCCCCCCATGAGAATCCATACGGACTTGGTCGGTCTACAAGCGATTTTGCTGAGGGTCTAACTGGAATTTGCTTAGTCTCTTAAGAAATATCAGTTTGTGCTGGTACCTATCCAACAATGTCTTCCATGATCGGTGTGGGTGATGTAGTCGCAATGTTAGATTGAGTAGTTGTAGTTGTGCTAGAAATCAAAATGACCTTACTCTGAACAATTCGGTTCGGTTCTTGGAGTGCAGACATCAAATTTTCTTCTCGTATGAAAACAGAGTGCAGAAATTGCAACTTGAATACAAAGGTTAATGATGTGTAACCGTTCTTTGTGGTCGTGCTTCACACACATGAGCAATCAATAGAAAGGTATATGTCCTTTCACTCACATGATCTAATCGTCCGAATAATTAAGGAAACTTCTATGCATGACGTCGTTTAACTTTCACATCAAGTAGTGGTTATTTCTATAAAGGAAAACATGATAAAAAATCACGTCGCCAAAATCTCTCGGGATTTTCAAATTAATGATGACCAACTGCCACTTCTAGGATTCTAGTGTTGCTTGTGACAACGCCGCACTTCCTGCCTTTCATAGTCTTCCAGCGACAAAGTTCCTTTGGTGCGATAGACTAACTGTCTTTGCCCTCATTTTTATATCTGTGACATGCACATGGTCTATGACACTTTCCTTCTCACTGAGGAATACTTTCAGTCTGTGACAAGCTTTGCTCTCGCGACACCATATTTCCTGTATTTAAACAAAAAAGTTTTATTTCTATCCTTCTTCTTTCTTGCCTCTCTTTTATCTATTTTTCTCTCTTTTCTTTCTCTTTCCTTTCTCTTTTCTCTCTCTCTCTCTCTCTCTCTTTTTATGCGACAAAGTCACAACTATCATGATATGGCTTCAGTTGACTTCCATTTATTATTCCTTTGACTGGTGTTCCATCTAGTTTTGAAACTACATTGCACCTCCTTTAGTGATATGAATTACAATGTATGGTCCAAGCCAATGTGTCTTTAACTTACTAGGATGCTTGAAGAATTTCCTTTCATACATAAGAACAAGTCCTCCGACCTGAAATTGTTTGTTATTAATGTGTTGATCATGCCATACACCCTTTCTTTCTCAACGTTTTGGTGACACCCCGTGACAAAACGTTATTCTTCCATTTGCACTAGTTGCAAAAAACCTCTCCTATACATCATCAACATCTATCATCTCTGTGATCATAGCAATTCTTAGACTTGGTACAATATACTCCATTGACATCTCAACTTCTTGTCCATACACCAAACAAATTGGAGTGGGGCCTGTCAAAGTTAGTGCGATATGCCCATAGTATTGCAAATTTTTTTTTATCCCAGTCATCTCTTTGGGCATTACAGATATTTTTCAATGCATTTTCTAGAATCTTAATAAATGCTTCGACAACACCAATTGCTTGAGGGTGATATGGCGTTGTCTTTCATGTTGAATTTGGAATTCGTTCGCCATTTCTTCAATCAACTGGTTGACAAAGTGCGTACCTTGATAACTTATTAAAATATTTGGGCATCCAAATCTTGTCATGACATTTTAAAACATAAACTTTGCACAAGTCGCAACAGTACAATCCTTTACTACCGCTTCTTCATCCCATCTTGTCAGGTAGTTGGTCGCGGTGATAATATAACGTTCACCTGTGTGCTTCCTTGTTGGACTGATAGGACCCACAAAATCAACGACCCATTTATCAAATTCTTGCAATTTTACATGAGGTACCAATGGAATTTAATCCCAATGCGACGACTTCCCAGTTCTTTGGAAGATATCATAGTTGCAACAATAATATCGGGCATCCGCATGCATGGTGGGACACCACAATCCTGCTTGTAAAATCTTGCGCACCATTGTTTTTCTAGCGTAATGGCCTCCTGCAAGACCTGCATGTGCTTCATTTAATATAAACGGTCTCTTGTTTTCTAAGGTGCAGCAATGAAGGATCTCATCAGGACCCATCTTATACAATTGGCTTGTGATCAGCTGGAAGTCCGCAACTCCCACAACCAACTATTTCTTCGGCACAATGGTGAATTTAGTTGGCGCATAACCTGTACTAAAAAAATGTATGATATCTCTGTACTAATCATCAAACCTGGTTATCACAAACAATTGTACATCAGGGAGACTATCATCCAGGTTACCAGGATCTTTGCCACTTTCATCCTTGAAATATGGTCTGGTCTCAAGTTTAATCGACCGGGTTTAACAATTACTTCAAAATCAAATTCTTGGAAGAGGAGAAGCCACCGACAGATCTCCCCCCCCCAACACTGGCTTATTGAAAAGGTATTTCAATGCAGAATAGTCTGTGTACATTTCAAAATGTCCACCCAATAAGTAGTGTATGAATGTATGTAGATCATATACCATCGCTAACCCTTCTCTTTCTGTTGTGGTATAATTATTCTCTACCGTAGATAATTTCCTGCTGGATAAGGTTATAGGATGGTCAATAGACTCTTCACTAGATATGTTAGTACAATGCTGACCATGATATATGACACATGGAAATGTACATGGAACTCTTTCTTCCAGTCTGGGAATACAAGTATGGGTGTTGTAACCATCTTGTTCTTCAACGTGTCCAGACTATCTTGGCAACTTTCTGTCCACTAGAACTTAACGTATTTCTTCAGTAACTTTTCCGTCGGAGCAGTCACTTCCGTGTATCCCTTGGTAAACTTCCTATAATATCATGTGTGTCCCAAAGTTGTGCACAATTGTTTCACTTTGGTTGGTGGTGGTAGGTTAAGGATGATCACAATTTTAGCAGGATCGACCAACATTCCATTGCGACAGCCAACAAAATTCCAAATGGGGTGCAAAAGATGCATTTCTTCAAATTTAATGAAGTTTGATACTGGAAACAACATTCCAACATCATCATAAGCTTCTCAATATGATTATTAATGAGCCCAAACACTGTCCAATCATCTAATTAGACTTCAAGAAATTTTTGAATAAAGTCTTTAAAGGAGGGGACTACTATTCTAGAAAAAATAGCAGGAACATTCTTAAGTCCAAAGGGAATTACCGTGTACTGGAAATGTCCCCACTTTGTCACAAAGGTGGTATTTTGTCGATCTTCCTTTGCAATTTGAATCTGATGGTAGCCAAAAAAACAACAATGAATGAATTAATCTCTTGACCCCCGACACTCTCGAGTACCTCATATGTAAATGGAGTCGAAAATGGGTCATGAAAACAAGCGTAGTTTAGTTTTCTAAGGTCAACACAAATTATTACTTCACCCATATCCATTTTGATTATTCGACAGGATCTATAATACCTGTGTCCAACATTTGGTCCAGATTTTATTTGACTTTCTCTTTATACCGTGGATTCAGTCACTATGGTCGTTGCTTGACTAATTTTGCATCGGGCCTCAAAGGTATTTTCATCTCTCCTAGATCTCCAATGATCCCATTCATCTCTAAAAATTTTGTAGGGAACAATTCCTAGAACTCATGCCATAAGTCTGTGATATTTTCTACAGTCTCACCATCCCAATAGTCTCCGATATTGGCGAACTTTGGATTTTCTGGTGAGCCAATATTAATATTATTAATTTTGAGTGGACTCAAGATTTGGTCGCTAGAAATAACGAGTCCTTCCACTCCGTGCCTACCTTCATATTTTGGAATGTTTACGTCGAGCGGGTCATCATCAACAGGATCGCCCGTCACGTCGTAGCATTCCATCTAGTGGTGGATTATCGCATTGTTTTGGTTGAAATTTTTCATTGCAATAGGGATATATTTGAACATCTTCACTTTCATCACTTGTAATGCGTCATCAATGGTGGTCATCTGTGAACTCAAATGTATGTGTGAATCTAGTATCTAACTTCTCCCATTCAAGAGTTCCTTGTCGCAACTCAACTGATGTATACCGATTCCTTGGTATCATTTCCAATGTATGTATGAAGTGATTAACTCACTCTTGTCACAGATATGCATGCCATGTCGTGCGACAATAATCAATATGATCGATAGGATATGTCAATCATGTATACTTGCGACCAATATAATTGATCTGTTCTCCAAATCTGATCTCCAACAGTCTTCTACATTGCAGCCATTCAGAGATAGATTGTTTGTGTAACCCACCATATGGAAGGTGTAACTTTCAGCACAAAGTCCAAGGCGAACAATCGTTGTGATTCTGTAACCTTCGTTTCAAAATCTGTTAGAAAAGGCACAAGGTCGGGTAATCCTTCGTATGTAGGTAGGTCACTTTCCTCAACTCCTACCCTTCGCACATACCTTGTGATTCTTGCACATTTACTTATACATACATCGTGCATATGATTCTTCCAATTTTTTAGCGCTTCACCTAAATCGAATGTACATGAGATAACACTTTTCCAACTCAACTTTCCATGAACTGTTGGATTTATATAATCATCTCCTGCATATGTGATATTATAGATATGGTCAAGATATTCACCTTGTCCTTCACTATGCACTGGTTCGACATATCTCTGTCCTTCTAGTGGATCAATTAGCGTGACCATGTGTATCTATGAATCTTTAAATGATAAGATTCTTCTCTTAAAATTAATGATGTTCTAGTTGTCTATCTCCCAATTGATCCCAAAAAGTGCAACATATGGGTTTGTATCATTCACAATGTTGATCATCTCGAAATCCGCATATGTTCTCAAGCCTTCTACTTCCACAGGTACCTCAGTCAGTCGACTCTATAGGTAGGACGTTCAATTGATTTGCTAGCCTGATATGAATGGGAGACCAATCAAGTCGTGGTTTTCCCATGTTTTCCCATTTCTGCCTCGTCAAAATATTGAAGCCAGAGCCCAGTTCTAAAATGATATAATCCATATCATAATCACCTATCTTCGTAGTCATTATTAGCTTGCTAGTAGTTTTTAATCTCTTTCTAATATGGTGAAGTCTTGTGTCTAGTCGCAGCTCATCATGAGTTTCTTCTATTAAAGATTCCTATTATGACAACATCTTTATCGTGGATCAACAATAAGAAACCTTTGAAAAATTATTTAAGTTTACTAACATTTATGGTTGGTTGCTTTCGAAATACTTGATCAAATCTTTCAGAAATCTCCCTTACTTGTCCTCTTGGTAATGTGGGAGAAGACGTCGACACTTGATTCCTGTCGATGAATTCTGGTCGGGCATCCAAGAATATTTCCTTTTCTCTATGGACGTCGAACGATACTTTCTTTTGTACGGTTGGTCGCACGTATGGTTGGTCATGCTGTGCATTTTGGTATGCTCCAGTCGCAACACCTCCTTTTGTCACGACAACAATGTTTTCTTATCTTGGCTCAACAAAAATCATCTGGATGCCCTAGTTATGATTTGGGTTGGGATTCTACAGGGGAACTAGATTTACTGTATTCTTGTCATGCCAATTAACAATCAATTGAGGGTAGTCCTCTAAGGTGTGGTCCATAACTTTACAATATGAACATACCTTCATAAGACTCACATAATATCGAGCAAAATGTCCTGGTTGTACACAATTATAGCATATGATTTATCCTCTTCCGCAACCAAATCCTCCTCCACCATTTTGTTTTCCCTGAACCTAAAAATTTACACCCCCACTAGATTGAGGGTAGTGTTACTGCAGTGGATATTGGTTCTATTGATATTGGGGTCGAGGATACATATTTTTTGCATATTGTGTTGATGGATATTGAGCAAGTGGGTATTGATCTTGCGCTCACTTGACTTGTATCAGTGACAACTGGTATGCTCTACAATCCTTCTCATCGTGCCCTACAAATTTACAAAATTTACAATACAGACTAGAGGGTGCACTTACAATATTTTGCAAGTACAAGAACTATTTCGATTGATGACCTAGGGTCAGATATATTGTACGCCAAGGAATCCCTTGTGTATTTGTCAGTTTTGGCGCTCCTGCTGCGACATAGTTCATGAGTGCCATACAATTCTCTTTATGGCGACCCTCTATTCTGCATCAGGTACACCAAATTTCTTCTTGAATCTCTTTCTCTTTATTAATGTCTTGGACTTGCAGTGTAATATTAGCTAGTTGTGGCTGAATATGCATTATTCCTGCACCAGTCTCTCAAATCGATGAGGATTCTAACTTCATTTCTATATCCAGAGCTTCTGTTTGCGACACAATATTCTGTTGCATCAACAATATTCATAAGTGTAGAAACAAATTTGCAATGAACCATTCCTTTTTTTTCTTTTCTTACATTTGAAGGATTACTTTGGCCATCAATGTCTTAAATCTTTGGTCAAAATTCCATACCAATTATTTAGGTAACTGCTTGATTTATTTAATTTATGTGATGCACTGTGACTCATATTTCGAATCTTTGAAATCGTCTATTAATCCCACTCAAATTTGATTGAGTGTTTTCTATGCAAATCATGTTGGAACAATAGAAAATTTAATGTACCAGTGTAGCGCACGACCTCTCAGGGTTGTGATCATCTGCGCTTGCTTTATCACTTCATCTTGGACCTGTCGCACGGTCCATATGACTTCACATAGAAACCACTGCTGCTCTAGGTCTTCTAACCCATTTCCATGAATCATAGGCAACTTAATATTGTTTCCAGCCATTATATTGGATCCTGTTACACTCGAACAAAACTTTTGACTAGCAGGAGAAAACTTTTTGACTAGCCGGACAAAATTTGCAGAGAGACGAACAATATACCAGAGTCTGGTGCTGCTTGTAAGTGTTTTGGGAAAACTGAAGAAGATATTCGAACTGTGTGTTGCGTGTTTTCTTAATTGAAGGATTAACTTTGTTTTAGCAGTGTCATCAGTATAGATGCATTTACTTATTGAGCTGTGAATCCGTGAAGAGCCGACTCTAGCGGTTTCCTGAACTTCCATGTATTTCTGCGAAATTGTTGATTTGTGCATGAGGTTGCTGCTTGAATGGTTGAATTAGGTTGTAAATGCACACATAGGAAGAATTAGGCTAAGTAATATTAGAGGTTGTGGGTTGGATTGATCGATTCCATGATCAATCAGAACAACATGCAGGTTTTCTACCTTAACCAGTTTATTGTAGAGAACGAACGGTGGGGATTGAGTCCACAGACAAAGATCTGACGGTCTAGGAGAGATCTGCAACACAAGTTGCGAGGATGATATCAGATCCACAAAGATATGTGAGATCCACATCAGAGAATAGATCGACGGTCAGGAAGAAGGCCACAAAGATCTAACAGCCAAAAAATTGTAGAGGAAAAGTTGCGGAGGAGCAACTTTGGAGAGTTGACATCCCCCATCCCGCATCTTGTAACCCATTTACAGAAAAGCTGTTGTCGAAGGAAAGTTGTGGGGGAGCAACTTTGAAGGGTCGATATCATGCACCCTGCATTCTCACAACCTACTTGCGGAAGGAAAGTTGTGGGGGAGAAACTTTGGAGAGTTGACATCCCGCATCCTGCAACCCACTTGCAGGAACATTGTTGCGGAAGCAAAATTACGGGGAGGCAATTTAGTGCAGAATTTAGCCGAGGGATAAATTTGGCAGTCCTACTAAGTGTAGGAGCCACCAAATCCTGGAGGTGATGGTTGGGCTAGATGTGGTTGATCTGAACCTGCACCAATTTTGGTATTAGAGCAAGATCATAATAGTCTTTATTTCTGAATATTATGGATTGTTAGCCATTGATATTGGAATTTTGTTTTCTTGGATGAAAAGCAAGATTGAGCTTACTCCTGTACTATTAACAGATTCAGGAAAAATATATTGTGAACATTAAGATTGTGTCCAAGTTTGGTTTGTTGTGCCAGGAGATGGATGTTAGAGTTGGAAGAGGTCAGAGCAGGTGAGGAAGACCTGTTGACAATGCAGACCTGAGAGAGGAGATAAGAACTCAAAGAGCAAGGCTGGAAGTCTTAGAGGCTCACAAAACTCGTGAGCACACTGGGGACACAATTGATGAAAAGGTATCTGAAGAGGAGGAGGAGACAACTGCTGAAACTTTTGAGGTAAAAATACTGAAATCAATCTTTGGTGTGAGTTCTAGCTCGAGAGAAGATGTGCCATTCTATAGTGGAAGCTTGAATCTAGAAGAACTGATTGACTGGATCAATGCAATGAACAAGCACTTCAATTTTGCTGAAGTGAAGGAGGACAAGCACGTCATATTTTCTATCACAAAGTTAAGAGGGCACACATCCTTGTGGTGGGATGGTGTGCAAGAGGAGAGGATCTTGAAGAACAAAGCAAGGATCAATAGTTGGAATATAATGATAGCTAAGTTGAGAGGTAAAATTCTTCCTCAAGATTATAAGTTGGTTTTCTTTAGGCAACTGCAAAACCTTAAACAAAAGTCAATGACAGTTAGGGAGTTTACTGAGGAATTTTATAAGGTGAATGCTATATCAGGTCAGATAGAGGATATTCCTAAGAAAGTTTACAGGTATGTAAATAGTCTAAGTTTTTATATACAAGATGAACTAAGTCTGTTGTAATTAATATATGTTGAAGAATCATATCAAGTTGCTTTGAAGGTTGAGGAGAAGCTAATGAGGAAGCAGAGTCAGAAAGCAAAGGTGAGAGGCTCTAGAGGATGGGAACAACAACAGAAGGGTGAAGCTTGCAATTCAAACTAGCAAGTACATCCTAACAGAAACAATGAGAATAGATGTGGAAGGAATGCTTCAAGAGGAAGAGGCAAAGGAAGAGGTGTACCAATGAGGTGTTACACATGTGGACAACTAGGTCACATGTCATGGGACTATCTAGAAAATGTTTCCAGATAGAGAGGAGCACAAGTAGTGCAAGCTGAACCTGAAGCTCCAAAGGAATTAAAGGTGGCTAAGAATTACCCTGAACAAGGTGAAGCCTTGTTGATGAGGAAAGTAACAGATGAGTCAGTCCAAAAGAGGAGTCTGTTTAAGACAGTTTTTAAGGTTGAAGGTAAGTGCTGTAAATTAATTGTTGATAGTGGTAGTACTGATAATTTGGTGTCTACAGGGATGGTGGACAAACTAAAGTTGAGGAAAACAGTACATCTAGATCCCTACAGGGTTACATGGCTGCAGAAAGGTCATCAAGTTCTTGTGAGAGAACAATGCCAGCTAAAGTTTTAGATTGGAAGCTACTAGGATAAGGTAAGATGTGACATTATTGAGATGGATGCTTGCCATGTTTTATTAGGCAGAGCTTGGTAGTTTGATAGGGAAGCAATGCATGAGGGCAAGAGGAATTTCTATTCCTTTGAAATGAATGGGAAGAAGCATACTCTTCATCCATTCAAGGGTAAGAAAGAAGAGGTTAATAATCAGTTGCTGATGATGATAGATAAGAAAATGGTAACTGATTGGAAAGCTGAAGCAAATGATAATGAGGTTGAATTGACTAACATGGTGTGGAATGGTTCGCTGAAGGACAAAAAAAATCAGCAAGAAATGTCCAATGCAAGTATGGCATTAATGGAGGAAGCATAGTATGAAGCCATTAACAATAATGGGAAGTGCATGGTTACTGAAATTACCAAGGATAGTGATGTGTCAATAACAAGCAGAAGGGAAGAATTCCAAAGACTTAAAGTAGAGAATTCTTGGATATCATGCATCCTTATGCTAATGAGTTTTATGTCTACTATTGTAATAGGAAGGCTGAATTATATATATGCAGATGAAGGTGAACTTGTTGACAATTTGTTTACAGGTCAGAGGAAGAAGGATTCTGATTATTTATGAAGTCTGAACATTTGTTGGAACCAAAGGACCTGTTACCAATGCAATGCTGGAAAACATGGCTGAAGGGACTGTTCAAAATGAGACCACTGCCCAGGTTTTGTAACTTGGGTCTCTGTTGCAATCCTACATAAAAATAGCAGGAAGGGAGCTCATGGACAGGAGCCATGAAGAGATTCAAGCTGGGGAGTTTGATGCAAGAGCATCATGGCATGCCAACAATGTGACGAGTTGGTCACATGCTGTGGCATATTTTTGTTTTTTTTTTATGAGTCATAGTTTGTTAGCACCAGTAGGAGTGATGGCGGATCATGACTTCTTGTGTGGAGATCAAGCTGTAGGTTGTTTGTTTGTTAAAAAGATGTTTTTCATCATGCTCTGTTTTTTTTGTCTTAGGTTACACTTTAGATTAAATAGGAATCTTAGAGAGGGGAGAAGGGTTCTACTCTTCAGTATTAGGATTGCAAAATTTGCAGAGAGACAGACAGACCAACTTCTGGTGTTGCTTGTAAATGTTTTGGTAAAACTGAAGAAGAGATCTGAACTGTGTGTTGCATGTTTTATTAATAGAAGGATTAGCTGTGTTTTAGCAGTGTTATTAGTCTAGATGCATTTACTGATTGAGCTGTGAATCTGTGAAGAGACGACTCCAGTGGTTTCCTGAACTTTCATGTATTTCTGTGAACTGTTGATTCGTGCATGAGGTTCTTGCTTGAATGGTTGAATTAGGTTGTAAATGCACACATAGGAAGAATTAGGCTGAGTAATATTAGAGGTTGCAGGTTGGATTGATCGATTCCATGATCAATCAGCACAACGCGCAGGTTTTCTGCCTTAACTAGTTTATTACAGAGAATGAACGGTGGGGATTGAGTCTACAAATAGAGATCTGATGGTCCAGGAGAGATTTGATGGTCCAAGAGAGGAAAAGTTGCAGAAGGAAAGTTGTGTGGGAGCAACTTTGGAGAGTTGACATCTCACAACCCTCTTGCGGAAGGAGAGTTGCGGGGCAGAAACTTTGGAGGGTTGAGATCGCGCATCCCACATCTCGCAACCCTCTTGCAAAAAATTTGTTGCAGAAGGAAAGTTGTGGGGGAGCAACTTTGGAGGGTTGACATCTCGCAACCCGCTTGTGGGAATGATGTTGTGTAAGCAGAATTGCGGGGAGGCAATTTAGCGTAGAATTTAGCCGAGGGATAAATTTGGCAGTCCTGCTAGGTGTAGGAGCCACCAAATCCTGTAGGTGCTGGTTGGGTTAGTTGTGGTTGATTTGACCCTGCACCAATCTTTATCCAAGTTTTCAAAGATGTCAAGTATCTTCCTCGTGGTGCTTGGAAAAATGTTTCTGCCTCACTATATGAGGTTATTGTGTCAACAACAAACTCAGTAATGTATCCCTCCAGAATACTATCTACTAAAAAATCGGCAGCCCTCGATACCGGGTTGCTAGTACTTTTTAGTCACTGAATCAACTGAGGATTCTACTCTCTCGGTTCTCCTCCTTGGAATTTCTTTCGTCAGGTTTCTAACTTCGAGAACCATTCATATAACACATTAGGAAAATCATAAAATAAAATCTCATGAATATCCGTATAAAGGTATCGCTCCAACCACCTCATCGAATTCAACATTGATCCTTTACTTTCTTCTTGTGCAAACTCTAATGCTTTAAAATCAAGCTAGTCTTAGATTTCCGATTTCATTGGATGTCAAAACATGTCCCTCATGAAATTGATTCATGGTCTCCACAACAGAACCATTTGTTGGTGTTTCTCCCCTCTTCAACCTAGGTTCAGACCTTTTGTCGTGCGCAAAAAATACCAAGATATCGTCCTGACAGAGCAAGGCTCAATCGATAGCACCTGTGACGAAGATGCGGTCTCACCTGAGTAACTACTAGAACCATGTTTCCGCAGTTGGGTGGGGGTTTCTTCTCACTTGGAACCTCACCAACTCGCTCGACCGAAGCCAATGTGTGTATTACTTAACCTTACTGTGCGCATATAAGACACTACTTAACTTATCCTTCACAACGATTATAACAACAATGTATGCTTAACACATGGGTTATCTACCAACCTAGATCCAAATCCTAGGCTCTATCAAGCACCGAGAGGGATTAATCTCTCGAGGTGCAAACCTCTCCTAAGGTATTGCACTGAAAAAAAAAATTAACAACAAATTATAATTGACATGTAAATCATTCGTTTTTTCATTGTAACTAACACATAATCACATTGTATAACCACTATGGATTTCCTTGAATACATCCATTATTGTCTAATAACATCGCAATATAACATTTTCGATGTATAACATATTGTCATTATGGAAAACAAAACAAAAAATGGTTGTATGGGGTGGTAACGGGAAAATATTTCTATGTTCAAAAGATGAAACATATAGTAGTTTGTTATGGGGGAGATTACTATTGGATTATACCATTTAAAATTAAATATTCCAATAAATAAATAAATAAAAATTGATATGATTTATTTATTTCATAATAATAATATTATTTATTTATTTCATTAAAAAAAAATTAAAAAAAAATAAAAATTTATTGCTCAACTACTCGTGCAAATGATTTTCTTGTGCAAATTACTTTCCCAAATACTAATGCAAATGCTTTTCTCTTTTTGTGAGAAACCATTAGTTTAATTATAGATAAACCTTGGGTGTTCAAAATAGATAAATATTTAATTATACCATTAGTTTAAAAAACCATGGGCAGGTGTTGAAAATATATAAATGTTTGATTATACGATTAGTTTAATTTATGGTGGTTTGCGAGAAACCATGGGCTTCCTTGGGTGTTGAAAATACCTCATTAAAAGCATATTTTATATTTTCATCCAAAGACATATATTAATTCTTCTAAAGGAGACTTGTATCAACGCAAAGTCAAATCCTCATTAATATTCAAACAATATAATAATTCTAGTTTATTTAATTTTCAAATAATTCAGGTATGAATTTACATTGGACTTGGGAAGATGCCTAGCCACAAATTGCAAGTTCAATTATGTGCTTTTAATTTAAACCTAATGCTCAACGTTATTCAATTTAAGTCTATGCCCATGTCTTTGGGATTTAAATCTAAGTATGTGTTTTTGGCATGTTAAATGTAAACTTGCATTTTTGGCATGGGTCGTCCTCCAAGGAGAGTGACAATGCAGAGTTCTAAACATTTTTAATATGGGTAGTAATTTTTTTTTACTATATATATTTTTTAAAATCTTAAAACACTGGGTCATTCTTCCCCTACGGAAACACCGTAATTCTTGGCCAATTCAGCTTGATTTAACCAGCTCCTTCTTCCACATATATTAACCAACCAAACACTTATTATCACGATTCTCATAGCTTTCATATAGACATGATTTCTTATCTTCAGATAGTTGACCTGGAGATTGACGTTGAGTTACCAATTATGAATGGGAGTTAGGGCTAAGCACCATTGTACTCTTGGCTCACTATCAATTGTATCTAAGACACCCTCATATTTGGATACAATTTCATAGATGGAAGTAATGCAACTGTGTAGAGAGCTAACTGATATGGGCGGTTTGGTGGATGAAATAAGTATGATTTGAAGTTTGGGGAGTTAAATGAAAAATTAAACAATCACAGGATTTTAAACACCATTTTCAACCAAACGCAAAAGAACAGACCGTAACTTGCCAGAGATTGAATTTCATACCTGCGCAGTTTTATCCAACGACATAAGTTTTATTCAATGGAATAAGTTTTATCCGATGGCTGAAATATTTCAGAATCTAGAATCTGTCTCAGATGTAGATTTGATTTGCATTTTAATGTTGATGATATATTTGTTTTATTTATACAAAGGATAAGCGATTTGTGTAGGTCAACATGTTGGGTATAAAATTTATTATTATTTTATTAAAGCATCACGTACAAACGTGACAACATCTCCCCATACTAGACTAGAGAGCGCCTCTCGACGAAATCAATAGTGCAACTCATGCATAAGAAAACTCATTCATACACAAATACAAAAACGCTTAATCACAATATACATTCCTGTGACTTAAGAACATTCATCATATACATTCATGCAACATAAACACATTTATCATCTACTCAATAACAAAGTCTTTAATGTGGAAACCTATCCAGGAAAAACTACAATGGTGCTCTTCATCTGACATGAGAAACATATGGCACTTTTGGTCTGCGCACTGAGATGCACATTGTTCTAGATCTTCTTCTCTTACCTATACAAAATTCTCTCTCCTCTCATTCTCTCCGATATTATGTCCCTCTATCTTCTCCTACTTGAGTCTATTGTTGATCCGCACACAAACTAGATCAAGTTATCTTCTCTATACTTCTGCGCACTCAGCTATAGACTAATCGACTCTTCCTACAGACACAACATGACTGACTGACTCTGCATTCAACAACGAGAGTAACTAAAATTAGCGAAGTACACAGAACGACTTAGAAGCAACCTAGGTAACCCACATACAACTTTGCTTCCTCATTCTTATAGAATATTACATGTCGCTATCATATGAATTCATTCAGTTACCCAACAGGTTGCCATTCCTTTTCTAGTGACATTTGTCAGTAGGAACTAATGGCCCAAATTAAAAATACGCTTTTATTGCTTACAACTCGTGTGACTTCTGCTAATTCTAGCCGACCTCATACCCACGATCTTCCATGACCTATCGTTTTCATCTGTTGTGCTACTACACACCTTCTCTAGCATGGTTCCTTCCGTCGTGGCTTATTTAGTCAAATTATTTCCTTCTGTTGTAGATTCCTATTCAACTACTTCTTTCCTTAGCTCTTTCTTCCTGATCTGCTTCTATTCTTCCTTCTCTGCTTTTGTCACAACTCCTCTTCCTTCCTGTGACTAGACTCTTTATGTTCTTAAGTAGAATTCTAACTTAATTCTACCTATCTTTCCCCAGGGCCAACACTCACCCATGGCTCGTCCTGAGCCATGCAATGCTATTCATCAACTTTGACATTTGTGACGACTTTTCCTTGGAAATCTTGGAAGATTTTCAAAAATTCTTCTATCTCTTGTTGCGCATCTTCTTCTTCCTTTAGCAAGTTTTCCACAAGGTCGGAACTGAGGTGTTCTGACATTACGAGCCATGCATCCTCCGCTGCTCATCGCACCCTTTGATGTACATGCTGAATAATGTCTGTAATCCTTTCTGCTTCGTCGTGTAAATTCATGACTTTATATTTCCTTTGTTGTTGTTGCATGTGCAATACCGTAACTTGCTATTGCAGTTTCTTCATTTCTGTTGCCTTAGCCATTTTATCTACTAAGTGTAACTTCTTTATTTCACTTCTCATTTGGTTAACTTTTGTTTCAGTCATGCATAGATCTTCTGTGACTTTCTCTAGTTCTGCATCGTCGAGCAAGGATTCCCAAGTCTGGGAGACTTGGTCGACATCCTTGGTGCATGATGACTCCGCTTCTTCTATCTTCTTCATAGCCTTTGTCACTGATTTTCTTCTTTTGTCTAACACCTCTAGCAATGTACTTGGTTTTAGTTGCTCTTCTAGTTCTGCCACCTTTTTGGGAAGGTCTTTTTCTATCTCGCCAATTCAAATGACCTTGGCTTCTGGAAACATCTCCTTTTTTATTCCTTCATCATCAAAATTTGTGCACATAAGGGCTACAACATTATCAATCCTATGCTATTTTACTCCCAAGTTTTTCTTTTTTGATCGACCTCTTGCACTGATTTCTTCATTTTATTGAAACTTTTATTTGCTACTTTTTCCTACTTAATCAAGACGCCTTCTCTTACTTTCATCTCTGTGACTTTGACATTCTGCATTGCATATACTTAAGACATCCACATCCGTGAAAAGTCTATTGTTATCTGACCTATGCTTTTGGCCACACCATTGAATTCTGGGGTTCCCAGGTCAAGTGCTTCACCCGACACTTGCGTCTTGATTAGTGGAACCGACATTGGTATCTCACTTTATCTCTCTTCAGAAGTGCTAGGTACACCTTATGAATCATTTATTTGGGGCATATAATCTATTGCGATTCTGACCTCTTCAACAGCTTTACATATCACTTTCAGTAGATCAATAATAATACCTGTGAGCTTCGTCTGTCGCTCATCTATTTTATTGAAGCTTTCCTGTGCAACTTATGTTAGTGCTTCACTCATAAGTGTGAAATTCTCACCATTAAGGTTGGTGATATTAGCAGTTCTGTTATCCTTTCTCTTCTTATATCATGGCTCTATCTGCACCATTTCATCTGGTTTTCTCTTCTCTCCTACGAATGGATCTGTTGGAGTTGCGATTGAACCATTCTAGGGGGGGTTGGGATCTTGTGATTCTTCCTGTTTGTCTCCTCCCTCATCTCCATCATCCTGTAATGGTGTATTTTCTTGTCCTAGGAATTATTTTGCATATAATTGGACCTCTAGAATAGGAACATGCCATTATTTCGCCCATTCTTGGATGATGGAATCAACATCCTCTTCGATTAAATAACATTGTGTCACCAACCATTGGCAATATGGGTATTGTTGTGGTTGTAATTTAACATGATGTGGGTCGATCTTGAACTTGATAATTTGATGAAACCAATGAACAGTGTCATCCATAAGCCTTTCCTTCTTCTTTACCTGATACCACAGCGCATCTCCATGCAGAAACAATTCCACATTGTTATCTCGTTGCCTTTCCTTCTTATCCTTGTTGAACTATAGATTCTGGTATCGATATCCTCTACAACGTACTGGCGGGTCTATCCCTTGGTAGTTTGGTGGTTCCAGCCATGCGACAAATGAAATCAAAATCAATATCTAGGAATACTGGAATGCACTACTTTTTTTCCTGCAACTCAACTGCATATGCTAATAACTCGTTCAACAGAAACTGCGACCAGTTGATTTGTACTTCCTACGCACATAGTTCAACTACCACAACTGCACTGCAGTACATTGGGTCATTCACATTTTGCGTAACAATTTGGTATCTAATACCTTCCCAGTGAACCAAAGAGTATGCTCATTAATTGAGGCGATGAGGAAACCTATGTTATCTCTAATCAAGTCATACTTATCCTTCATCTTGACCGATATCATAGTATCCTGGTCTTTCCTTAAATACAACAATGGATCTATACCTGCTAATGCTAGCCTTGTAATTATTGCAATGAGTTCAACATCCACAAGGATTTGTTTGTCAAGCCTAAGGTAGCCGCCATGAAAGGACACTAACAACTTTTTTACATGGGTATTCACTTCTAAGCTTTGGATGAAGTGTGGCATTCTAAGCAATGATAATAATCCTTCTTGGTCCAAGCCTCTTGTCCATTCCATTGGAATGAGGCACTTTGGTGAATATGGTGTATCCTACACAGTAAGCATGTATTTATTCCTCTCTAAATATTCTTTCTTCTTCATTTCATGATTAGCGAAGGAAAATTTCTGCAGGTTCAACAAAATATCATGTAACACCTCAACTTGCTCTTGCACCGTGGGTGCTACCAATAGAGAATATTCATCCTTGTCGCGTGGTGTTGGTGGTGTTGTTTCTTGTCCTTTCCTCTTTATGTTTCCAGTTAGCTTCCCCAATGAGACTCCAGACAGACCTGGTCGATCTCCACGTAATTTTCCCAAGGGTCTAACTGGAATTCGCTCAGTCTCTTGAGAAATATTTGTCTTTTGTGGTACATATCTAGCATTGTCTTCCATGATCAGTGTGGGTGATGTAGCCACAATGTCAGATTGAGTAGCTGTAGTTGTGATGGAAATCAAAATGACCATAATATGTACAATTTGATTTGGTTCTTGGAGTTGCATACATCAATTTTTCTTCTCATATGTTGCCACTTCTTCGGTTCCATTCTTGCTTCTGAGAACTTTGCACTTCTTGTGACAGAGTTCCTTTGGTGCGATAGACTAAGTGTCTTGTCCCTCATTTTTTTTATCCACGACAGACACAAGGTCCATGAAACTTTTATTCTCACCGAGGCAGACTATCAGTCTACGAAAATATTTTCTTTTGCGACACCATATTTCCTGTATTTAAACAAAAAGTTTTATTTCTATATTTCTTCTTTCTTGCCTCTCTTTTATCCCTTTTTCTTTCTCTTTTTTTCGCTCTCTCTCTTTTATTTTTTTATTTTCTTATGCGACCCAGTCACGACTATCGTGATAGGGATTCAGCTGACTTCCATTTATCATTCGGTCTCTGACTGTTGTTCCATATAGTTTTGTAACTACACTGCACCTCCATTAGTGATATGAATTTAAAATTTTTATACCCAATAACAAGAAGATCACTGAAAGAATGACAAGCACATCAAGACAAATAAGACACAAATATTTATCCTGGGAAACCCTCGTGGGGGAGAAAACCCGACAAAACTTCCTCGATATAGAATCCAACCAAGTACAATGTAATACCCTAAGAACAAGATAAACTTCTTCCTCTCCTCCATATTTACTTAGCTTTCTCTCTCATGTGAGCTTGTTTGATTTGTGAGTGTATCCAAATAAGGACATATCATCTTCTATTTATACGCATCAAAAGGTAAGTCTAATAACCCAACAGGTTCAACTTCATCTCTCCACTAGGGATGACTTTGCCAGGGAGACACAAAAGCAACTTTAACCCAAACTTTGTGGGTATTATTGAACCAACTTACAATGGAGGTTTAACCTCAATACTTTTACAGGACCAAATACATCAAGGACATCTCCAATCAGAGGAATAATATCTCCGGAAAGGATGGATACAATAATATAATATCTTCCATAGTTACATTATTTCAACAGTAAGGAACCGCTCTGGTTGTATGCTCTAGTTATTCCCAAAGGATTGGTTTTTCATGGCATATTCCTCCCAATGTAGTCTCCTTGAAAGAATGGGTTCTAGTGTTTTTGATAAAACATACATATTCCAAACTCATCACAATGAATAAATGGAAATGGAATTGAGATTAAATTAGAAGGAAAATATGAGAATAGTGCACAACAAACAAATTCCTATTATTTATATCTATCAAATTATGTGAAAAAATACCATAAATAAAACATAAATGTCACTTGTAATCTATAACATGTAGAGATATTACAGATATATGTACTTTTTAAGATCCCACAAATTAGTACTCATATGTAGAAATAATTCATCACAACAAATGTTAATTTTCATAATTTTGTATCACACCCAATATGCATGCATCAATCAACCTAAAGAAATATATATTAAAGGAGCCATTATTCTCATGTCTTACAACTCAATCGTCATCCACCCTCCCTTCCAATTACCTATCGCTCCTTTAAACCCATATGGGTTAGGAATGGCCTTTGAATCACGTGGCATCCTATATGGGTTAGGAATGGCCTCTGAATCATGTGGCATCCTATGACATTTTTTGGTATGGAATTAACCAAAATCACGCTTTCCTTCCTATGTAACCAGGTACCCTATCCCCATCCATACCCCACTTGGACATGAATGTTATTCCAATGATATCAAATAACATGTAATATATCACAACATGGATATTTTATAGATAGAATACTTATGAGTTGATGTGATAGGATAAGCATGATACATTGTGAAATACTAATCACATTCAAATGCTTTCTTGGAATGACTATTAGTTAATGAAGTTCACTCAATGAATGAAATAGGAGGATCATGGTGCACTATGAAAGACCAATGATAATCAAATGCATGCTTGGAATGACTACTAGATATTGGAATTCACACATAAAATTCTATTTTCATTTCTATTATACATTGCAAAATTATTAGTAGAGCCAAATGTATATTGTAGCTTGAAATAAGGTTATACTTTTATATTAGTAGGTCATCAATGAGATACTTCATTTGCCTAATATTGTGCATACCATTACAAGACAAATTATGGAATACATTAAAGATAAATTTTCAAGGTGGATTGTTTAATTCTTCACTTTGATAGCAGCTACTACTCTTGATATTTTGCAACAATATGAATATTTTCACTAACATTTGGTTCATTGAAGGGAAGAGTAATTTTTGTGGCTTTGAATATTTTAAGTTTATCTTATTCCTAAAAGATCCATTATCAAAGTGGATATGGGTGGGGTCCATCTAAACTACAAAAGGTAATGCGTAACTTCAAAGTTTGATCCATGGCACTAGAATCCTACAAAAAATAAACACCAAGTAGGCGACATTTTCATATTATTGGTATTGTAGTATGTAACACTATCATGTTATACCTTTGATCTTTTTTTTTATATATCAAGGAAAAATTAAAACTTCTTCATTTCTACCAAATCTACCTGCAAGGGCGACATAAGATACCTTCATTACAACATTCTATAAACCTTGATTATTATGAATAAAGCTTATGCAATGAGACATATCTAAGTATACTACAACTCCTATTAGACTATCTTGGCCATTCCACCAAACATTCAAATTTGTTGTCTAAACCCTAGCCCGTCATGCATATTGAACCTATAGACACAAAGGATTAGATTGGATCAAATGAAGGATATGATCAAAACATGGAACATCACATTGAATAAAAACATGTTAGCAATGTAAACAATACTAGTAGGCATGGTGAAACAAATGGAAATTACATATATAGTCCCAATTGATCCAATTAATTGAGTAGCATAAGAAAATTCATCGCCAATTTATCCAATTATGATTGAGATGTAGCAACGACAAAGGCATAGTAAGCAATCAAAGTATAGGCATAAGCACCCACAACAATGGGAGAAGCAAAAGGGGAAGGAGCAATCACATCAAAATTTCATCTTTGTAGGCCCACATATAAATGATGCTCAACATGTTGCATTCTCTTAACATATGTTACATGATTTTTACATCATGGTGTCAAAATAAACATGTTCTTAACACATGGTGCATTCTGGTGCTACAAGAAAATAAAGTTTTGACACATGTGTAGTGTCAAATAATTTTCATTTTTGTTGACTACTTGATAAACGCGGCACAATCTATGTGGAAAATAATAGAGATTTCATGCATTAATTTGTTTTTTCTTCATTTGTAGGCTTATCTTAACTCTTTTCCATTTTTTTCACTTAATCTCTTTGCTTCAAGGTCTAACTTGTGAACACAATAAATTTTTTAAAAACTTGTAAGGCCAACTTGTACATAAATAATATGGAATAAGTGGGATTTACAAATTTAATTATATCTATATTTTTAACTATAGACAAAGCATTTAAAACAACTATAATTTATATTTAAACAAGAGCCACGTGGTGGCAATGTCCCCAACATTTCCATTGCCACATGCAATTGCAAGATGGAAAATGTTGTAGGAGGAGAAATAATATTTTTTCATGTTCCATTACGATAGGATAAAGGTACTAGCTCTCCAAAAAAAATAATTACAATAGCATTGGATAAGTTTTTAGTGTTTATTAAGATCGTGACAAAAAAAAAATTAGATATACTATACAGAGTGTCACTCAAGCATCCATTTGACCTAAACTTACTATTTTTTAAACAGAAACCGATAATATATATTAGTTTGAAAAAAAGGTTGTGCACAACCATTAAATACAAAATTATGACCATGGTATCATGTAGTTCTGAGCAGAGAGACGGAATGAAACAACTATACTTAAAAGATAAATCCTAATATTCCTTTCATGCTTCCTGAAGACTGCCAAACCCTTCGAAGGGTAAACTTTAACAAATTGATGATTAATAAAAATACAAAAAAACATATAATATTTATAGGGATGGAACACTACAATTTCTTTCCTTCATCCCCAAGAGTGGGATGGAAAACCGAAGTTTCCTCCATTGGATGAACACCTTGGTCCGGAGAGTCCTGGAAGTGACTGCACTAGGTCATTCTGGCCATTTTCAGAACTTTTTCCTTGATGATATCTATAGTACCCATCAGCTCCCAAAGATCTTGTTCATTATCATCAATCCTAGAATCATGAACATCGATGCCCACCATCTCATAAAACCTGCGTATATGTAGTTTATGTCCTCCAAACCGGACTTGAGGCCGATGATTTTCGATTTTTCTCCTTTGTTCACCATTGTTCCTCTGAAATCTACCTTTAGATGCCCACAAGAGGTCTAAAAACAAGACCAACAAATGTTGCACGTTGCCTTGATCCTGGTTTCCACTGATGCACTGAAAGTTTCCCCCCTCCAAAGCTGCAAACTGGACAAGTACGAGAAGGGTCTTTTCTATTTAGTGGATGTTTAACGTGTCCGTCTTTTGTCCCGACCGTCTTCTCAAAACCCCAATTAGATTCCAAAGATGAAGTAGAGTTGTCTCATGGAGGGTACCACCATGTGTCATAGGAGAGCCACACATAGGGGGGGAATTCAAATTGTCATCATGAGAAGGTGGCCTAAGGGAGGGACCATTTCCTATTGCACCCAAACTTAGATTATAATTTATATTCTTTGTGGTATGTCTAGGGGACATTCTTGTAGGACTTAAAATGATTTTTGAACTCAACCATTCCTTGCTGACTTCTGGTGCCAAGATTGGAAAGCTTTTCGACAAAACCATTATTTTCCCTAAGGTTGTGAAGAAATAGTACTTATGGACTAAGATTTTGACGACAAATCTGATCGTAGATTCTTTTGCAACTATCAGAGCCATGTTTGTATCATGATATCATCTTCTGAATGACTTGCCTTGAGTCACCAAAGACCGTGAGATTTGAGATTTTAGACTTACCTGCCAAATCCAAGTCGAGGAGAAGTGAGAGCCATTTCGCTTCATTATTAGTTTGGTTTCTGATTCCCTAAGCATAGGCATTTACAATGTTTCATCCAGGATAAAAAATAATCCCTCCCGTGCCTGCCTCCACTGGACCTAAACTTACTATTATGTAGCATCATTGTTATTGTTGAAATTTGAATTATGAATTACAGTTATTAATGGATTTATATGAAATAAAATTTTGAATAAAACTAATAATTAATTACAATTTACTTCTTTGTTGAAAATGAAAAATGAATCTACAAATTTCATATAATTTTCTGGTGTGAAATGCAATCTCTTTTACCTATAATATGTTCTTATGTGGATGTTGTTAAATCGACCCAAGGAAAGTGTGACTCTATTGCCAAGATCATACTCTTTCATGGAGTTTCTTCGATGGAGGTTGGGCAATCGACTGAAGGTGAGTGTGACTTCATTGTCAAGAGGATTAGTCTCTTCTATGTAGTTTCTTCAGTGGATGTTGGGTAATAGAGTCAAGGTGGGAAATGTTCTGTCACCAAGACCATGTTTCAGTGTACTGGTAACTATTTATTGTGAGACTGAAAGAGAATTGATAGAGGCGAGCCAAGGAAGTGGTTAGGAGTTGGTTGTGTTGTAGGGGACATTTTAGGTGTTGGGAATATTTTTCCTCAATTGAGGGGTTAATTGGAAATGACAGAGAAAATGACACCGATTTCGATTGGAGATGAAGGTTGACATGCAAGAGGGGAAATTGGCTCATTCTACAACTCCAACCAAATGGAAATGGAGATGAAACAATGCAACAAACTACATTATCTCAATTTGAAGGTTCTAGTGATCCATTATTATAATATGTGGAAGACAACCTGCTATTTTATGTTAAGTTAGAAAAGCTACAGGATCATCAGGCTAGATTGAACCTCATTGTGAAAGAAAAATGAATAATGAAGAAGAATTTCAGTGCTAGAATGATCTAACAATCATGGTGAAATTATACAGACAAGAGGAAAAAAATTGACAACATAACCATAATTTAATAATCATTAACATGTATGTAATACATCCATGACACAATGAAGAGAATTGAAATCCACTAGGTGTGATTCAAATACCATGACTTGGAATGAATCCAGAGATCACTAATCATGGGAAAATCACCACTAGAGACTCACTAGTGTGACTATGGACACCTAAATTAGTTCACAATTAGTTAACTGACCAAGGTAGGTGAAAAAAGGAACCTAACCTCCTTAAATCATGAAAATATGACACGAGGTTAATTGAAGATGAACCAACTTATGCTCATCATGACATAAGTCAACATAGAGTAGGGTGAACTAACAATGGGACTCCCATGACTCAATGTGGGTTCCTAAATTTTAGGGACTGGCCTTTGGAGATCCTAAACTGATATATAATGGCACATCAAGTGGTAGGAAGGCCCCAAATAACTTCCCTATGGAATTATTGAAAATGGAACATACTTCTAAGTTAGGAAATTGCGATTTAGACTATGGTGGACAATGGAGGATTATAATAATCCTAACACCCCCCCATAATCCAAACTTGGACAACTTGGGCCCTAACAACTGAGACCAAAGGTCGCCCATACAATCTAATGTAAAAAAGTAACTATTCAATAAACCGAGCAAATGGGGAAAACCTCATGGGAAATCCCCTCCACCCCTCAAAGTGAATAGTGAAAAACCAGGAACAACTGAATCAAAACTTCACACCAAGAAGAGATATGAGATAAACAAATCTCTTTTCAATGAAATATTTTGTGAATATGCCTACAACCTGCTCCTCTATAGGGAAGTAATGCAAGATGGTAGCCTTACTATGCACTATTTCCCAGATGTAGTGCATATGGACTTCAATGTGTTTGGTATGTTGCTTATGTACTGGATCACTAGAAATTTTAATTGCACTTTGGTTATCACAAAAAAATCTCTACTATAGGAGAAGTGTGAATTTCAAACAGTGTCAAAATACCATGTATCCAAACTGCATGACTAACTGCATTTACAATCGCTCAATACTTTTCTTCTACTGAAGAGAGAGAAAGAGTTGCTTGCTTCTTGCTTAACCAACAAATTGGTCAATATCCCAACTTGAACACAAATCCCGAAGTAGATTTTATGTCAGTATTGTCTCCATCCCATTTTGAATTAGTAAAACCCATCAAATGTAGTTGATAACCAACATAATAGTGAATCACAAAATCTCTAGTACCCTGCACATAATGTAAGATGCACTTTGTTGCATTCCATTGCATCTCATGTGTCTCCTGCATGAACCTAGCAACAACACTCACAACACATGACAAGTCTAGTCTCAAATGAGTAAGGTACAATAAACTACCAATCAGATATTTGTAGAGAGTACTATCAATGAGGGGTGTAGAACCACCTTGTTCTAATATGATTCCAGATAGGAAGGGGAAAGATCCTGCTTTGCAATCAGTCATATGGAACCTTTTGAGAAAATCACCTACATTTCTAGACTATGTAATCATGATCCTCGAAGCATTTTATTCACTTCAAGGTCAATAATCTGCCTTAGCATCCATAGCTCTGTCATGGAGAATTCATTTCTTAAAGATGACTTTATATCCCTCAATCCAACAGCTGAACCACTGGTAATGAGAAAGTCATCCACATATAGGACAATCAATAGTAAGAAACCCCCCTTCTGCTGCATGTAGACATTGCAGTTAGAATTACTCCTTTCAAATTTATATGTCAGTAAGAAGGAATCCATCTTGGCATACCATGCCCTTGGGGATTTCTTGAGCCTATACACATATTTCCTTAGTTTGCAAACTAAGGAGGAATATTCAGTGTACCCCTAAGGATATCTCATGTAGATCTCTTATTATAGGTCACCATGGAGGAAGGCACTCTTCAGATCCATGTGATTTACCTCCCACTTCTTCGAAGCTGTAATGGATGAAACCAACCTTATGGAATCCATTATTGAAATAGGGGTGAATTTCTCATCGTAGTCCAACCCGTGAACCTATGAGTACCAATTTGCAACTAACCAAGCCTTATACTTGGTAGCAAATCCATATGCTACTTATTTAGTTTTGTAGATCCATTTGCACTAGACAATATTTCTCCCTGAAGGTAAGGGGACAAGCTCCCATGTTTTGTTTTTTCTGTAGAAAATAATATTCATCATCCATGGGTTCTTGCCATCTTGGATCATGGAAAGCCTCTTTGTAGGACCAAGGATTGGACCCTAGCATCATGTAACAACTCTCTAGGAGAAGTGGCCCTTAGTATGGAAAAGTGCAAGGTTCTCATCCTAAATTTGAGTTTTTGTTCTCCTTTTGAAAGATGGATCCCCAACATTGTTCCCATCAACTTCAATGAGTTTTTGGGCCATTTAGGCCTTGGATTGGGAGCAAGAGCTAGATATGGATATTGATATGATTGAGCTTCATTATAAAGGTCAAGATCTGGTTCCTCTTGATCCTCACCTCCAGACTCTGAACCTGAAATATCAGTAGACACAACATCATATGAAATTGGAATAGATTGAGCATTTATTCCTTCCTCTTCAGCTAGTTGTATTTCCTGTGGTGTATCTTCATTGAATTGGACACTACGCTCTATGAAACATATTTTGGTTGCAATCTCCATCAACTTATAATCTTTTGCATCATCTACATATCCCAGTAGAATGCATTATCTACTTTGAGGTTGGAAGGATTTCATTTTGTTAGGTGGAATTTTGGCCCATGCTTTGGAGAAAAAAAACCTCAGATGTGACATATTAGGAATTTTTCCCATAAGTGCTTCAAATGGAGTGACCCAAACCACTGAATTGTGAGTGTTGGATACATTTACCACCATACACACTCATTTTGGTCAATTTGGCCTAGTTAAACCACTATCCTAAGTTTTATTGACTTAATTGACATCAGAGGAGCATTGGATGATGTCAGCATGAGCACACCCATGCCTACCTTCAGTCAAGGAAGCTAACTTAGCCTTCTCCTACATTCGGGGAGGCTAACTGGAGCACTCCAGGGGTGATCTGAGTGTCATTAATGCCCCATATTGCTAACTGATGGTTACAATAAGTTAAACAGAGTAGTGAAGGTGCCTTGCTTCATTAAATTGATTATTTATTGATTATTTAATGAACTGGAGTCAACAAGGGAACCTCCAACCACTTCTGATGGTCAGTTACACTTCAGTTAACCTCATTGGTGTTCATTGGAGTCATTGACACACTGCCACTTGTTGGTTGTCTTGCAGTGACATGTGTCTGAGCTACTTTCAGTTAGACTCATTCATTTATTGCACTCTGACTTCAGTTAGGGCTCAGTTGAGTCAATTAGGGTTTTGATCAGTGGTTAACTTGAGTGTTGAATATGGCTTACATTCAGTTAAGCTAGACTCACTCATTCAATTCGAATGATATCCTTGGGAATTCGAATTGCTTAGGCATTCATGCTTCCAGCATGATCATTGTATTGTAATTACTCATTCTTTATTGATTATACAGAGCGGCTACTCATTTTGTAGCACCATTATGCCATTTTCATGTTTAATTGTCTGAAATATCTTATGAGACTGTGTTTTAGTCCCTAGACTACTGTGACAGATTAATATGGTATCAGAGCTCACGGCGGGACGAAGCTCAGATCTCTAGAAAACAAGGTTTTTGACAGATCTTGCATGAAAATTGAGCAACAACTCAAAAATACAGCACTGCACGAGAAGCCAAGGCTTACCACTTAATACCCCAAGTAAGGAAATTGTTGATCAAGCTTGCTTGATTGACTATGCTAGGTGTGATGAAAGCCTAAAATGTGCAGGCTGTTCGACCTTACGGTGCCCTTTTTGTTGTGATTTTCATGTTTTTAACAGGTGAAAGCATTTGCTCTAGCAGATTCAGATGGCTTCTTTCATAGAACTCTTGACTTCATTGAATTTCCACTCATGGAAAGGAGACATGGAGATCCAGCTATGTGCTAGAGGACTCTATAGGGTCACTATGGACACTGAAGAAGAGCCTGCTTCTGTGACAGACAAAGCTAGAATCTTGAACAAGAAGGATGAAGCATTCGGATTCTTGTGCCTCTCTGTTTCCCGGGATCATCTTTTCCATCTTTCAGGATTGAAGACTCCAAAGGAAATATGGGACAAATTGGAAACCCTGTATGGAAAGCAGGATGATTTGAGAGTATACCAGCTTGAGAATGAGTTGATGTCTCTCCAGCCTTCCATTTTCGAGACCTTGAATGACTTTTTCACAAAGTTCAAGCACATTGTCTTACTGCTGAAGCAATGCAAAGTGGAGAAGGAGGATGATCAACTCATCCTCGCCATACTCTCCAAACTTGGAGCTGATTATTCAGTTTTTGTCTCTACATTCCGTGCGAGGAATCTCACAACCCATGGATGGAAGATGCCTACACTCAATGCCTTCATTGAGTCTCTAACAAGTGAACATGATATAT
>LPNX010563698.1:35701-74839 GCA_001517045.1 Pseudotsuga menziesii
ATACCAAATGTCTCATCTCCTCTACTTTCCAATTTAAACTGCTCTATATATTCCCAACGTGCATCTCAGTATCTTCTTGGCATTGGGTCCATCCTGGAACAATCACACTACCACTAGAAGTGGAGTTACGTAAGTGGTAGAGCCTTTCTATTCATGGGTTCCCTAGGTAGATCCTGCTTTGTCATTTGGTACCCATGTTGAGATTATTTCCTTAGGTCTGGGAGTCCCTTTGTAGTCATGCCATGTCTTTGAGCGAGAACCTCATATTCTCTATTGAACCTTATGTTGTCCATCTCCCACAGGGAATCCCATTTATATCAAGTTGTAATTCCATTATCATGCACTTTCTTTCCTTATTGAGCTTTACGTCAGCTCCCCGCTTTAGAGTTATAAGCCATATAGCCCGAGCTTGTCTCAATCCTAGCCAAGCAAATCCTTTTATATATCCTTTGCAGCTTTATCATCCCCTACCGGGAGGAGACTTTCCCCCGAGTGTCCTTATCCTACACATGCTTCCTTGCATTGAGCATAGGTATGTTCCACTGATTATAACTAGTTTGCATGCCCACAACACTCGTCTCCTCCTAGCTATGCACTATAATTATTTTTATTCTTTTTCAATCTTCCTAATCTAAACAAGTCAAAAAAATTAAAAAACATAAAAAATTGGATGGGAATTGATATTACTTTTGGCAGTTGTCAAGTCGTGTCACCTTTGAACAGAGCACTGTATATTCCATCCATCGGTTGGGTTATTAGTACAACTTTAGGAGATGTACTCATTATTCTGAGTTTTCTCCATCGACTAGTTATGCTTCCAGTCCTTATGGAGCCTCTGTCAATGCCTCTTGTGTCGCCGATTTGTCTTAGTTTACATGTCGAGTCTATGCTTCTTATCAGTCACCATATTCCTTATTCTCTTGTTCGAAGGAATTTTTAGCCTGAGTAGGCCACTCCTTAGTTATCTTTTTTTTGCATGTCGACCATTCTTGATACAGTTACTGGTTTGTGCACATCTTGTTCATTCGATTTCTTCCAAGTTATCTAGCGTTGTTGTGTACCTCGTGTTGGTTGATGGGGGATGCCTTAATTCCCTCCTTCCAATGAGTTCCAATCCATCGAATCCAGATCATTTATTCTAGAACATGAGTCTAGAGACCATTGAGTGCCTTGAGACTTGCAGTCATCAGTGGCAGGTCCTCTCGCCATTGACAGTTTTCGAAATACATAAATGTCTCCTGATCGATGGACTCTATCAAGTGTTTGACCTCAACACATCTATTCACACTCGTTAGATTGCACTATGTACCTTGATTACCATTATCATTATCAGTGGGATATCTAGTGTTTGTTACTGGTATATATCAATGACTGGTATTCAGACGATGAACCATCTTGTTCAACCTTGACACCCTTATTCATGTGATGGGACATGTACCAGTAGCAGTTTGCATAGAAGACCTCCGAGCTTGGTGGAATTCCACATATGCTACCTCCTTGATCGTTCCAATATTCATGAGATGCCATCTCTCATGCTTAGATTCCAGTATATTATTATACATCTTCAGCCATTATGAAGATCTTGTTCACTATATATTCTATGTGGCGATGACCACATGTGACATATGTCTATTATGCTTATTCATGGCCATTGTACTCTTATGTATTCGTGACTGCTACACTATATATATTACAGTCACATGTTGAGATTTATCATTGTATTGTACTGATGAGTGGCTATTTCTTTCACCCGGGTCTTCATTACTCCACTTCTAGGATGGATATAATGTATTTCGTCCATCATGTTACCCCTCTGACCTCACACATTAGGGGCATCTATTATAGCTGATTTTACCAAACTTGGTAGATCACACTTTTATGCCCTCCGATGTCTCTCTGCAGACTCTTTGGACCCCCTTGCTCGAATTATACTTTGATGATTCAAGAAATCCCTTAAAAAACACATGTTTATTGCCATACACGGTTTTAGCTTAAAATACGCGTGTACACGCAGCTTTCTCCACTGTAGCCTGCGTACATTGGGAAATGTGCACAAAATATAAAATATTTGGAGTTTTCCTCACTGAGTCCCGAATAACTTGACTCTTGGCCTACCATATTCCTAGAAAAGCTCCGACTTGACCCCTCATTGCCTATTGAAGGGATATATATTGAGCCTCTTGGATGCATTAGAGGAGGAGAACATTAAGAGCAAGGAAACTATAGTTCATTGTTGCCTCATTCATACATGGTTGAGTCTGCATCCCCTTGTCCTTTTGAGCACACACTACTACTCTTCCCAAGTTTCCATTGATTTGTAAGCTTTCCATTGAGATAGAGGATTGAATTGGTAGAGGCCCAGGTGGAGGACTCGATCTCTCTGTTTCGACAAGGTGCCGATAGAGTTTGTCATTGTTATCTCTGTTCATTATTAATAGAAATATCTATTTCTCGTCCATTACATGTGTATGACCATGAATATTTTGATCCATGGATGTAGTTGTATTTAATTATACACGTTGGATCTATATATGCTAGAGTAGGCCTAACACTTTAACATATATCATGCTTTCCTTGTTCGTTGTTATTGAGGGTGAACTGTAGGCATAAGCATGTTGGAAAAGCTCAACGGGGATCTACTACAACCGTTCGGAATAAGGTATGTTTTGTATCCCTTAGTGTTAGAGGAATTTGTTTCTCTTGCATATTTAAGTGGATTCAATTCTGGTGTCATTCAGTTTGTTGTGGTCTACCCCAAGCCATATGAAGTTTCTCTTTGTAACAACACTACCAGTACTGGTAGTGATCCGTAGGACCTCAACTTGTGTGCATTAAAAGTTTGTTGTAAAAGAATACGTTCAACAGGTTATTGAATGGAACACCAGTAACAGAAATGAAATGCAAAACTGATAAACAGATGTGGGAAAAACAAGCACAGAATCAGAGAGTCACAAAATAGAAGTTGATAACAGAGTTCACCCCCTTCACTGGGCTACGTCTCCGGGTCCCTCTCCAATGGGTACCGATCCAATTAATATCTTAAAATGGTACAAAATGATTCTGGAAACAACTTCAGCAACTGTAAACAGAATGCTGTACAAAGTCTTTAAGACCTTTCTATGGAAATTAAAATCAGCTTTCGTAAGGCAAAGAAAGCCAAAGTATGACAGAGAATGTCGACTTCCACAGTAACATCATTGAAACACTTTACAGAAAACTCTCCAAGCTTCGTGTAACAGAGAAACGATGTACTGCACTCAGAACGAACTGTTTTTCCTCCTCCCCCAGAACCATCCCTGGTTCCTCTCCTTTATATCTCATTTTCTCCATTACAAAGGAGCCAAAACGTAAAAGAAAATGTGATTGTTCACATCCTTCTGCCAAATGCCAACTCATTTATCATAACAGGCTGTTTTCACATTCCTGAAATCGTTGTATCAGGCTGTTCATATGCCTTTCAACGTCATCTCAACTGTGGCGGCAGATCAAATATTATAACTGCCAAGAAAAACTTCGCCAAACTATTACAAATAAGCGGTACACATGATGAAATATCCTGCCACATCATAATGTTCTGCATGAGGGATGTTCCTTCCATGCCAAGGATTTGACCTCCGTGATAATGTTATATGTATATAACAGAGCTGTGCCAAAGCGGAACCATATGTGATCGAGTCGGAACGTATTGTTACTTTAGTTTCCGCAGTTGCGGATGGTAGATGGAAAAGTCTCCCGATTTTTGCCTTGACTTTTCAAACCTCGCGTCGTTGTTTGCACCACTCTGTAAGTCTTGGGCTTCCGCCATTGCGGCTGCCGAAAGCGTTATTCTTCCGATCAAGATTGTGCCCATCGCGGACTGCGATATCCTTTGTATCTCCATCGTTGCGGCTCCCATTCCGATATCGCTCCGATGTTGTGGAAGGAAGAAGCTCTTGTGAGCTCTGATGTTGCGGAAGGAAGACGCTCTTGTGAGCTCCAATGTTGCAGAAGGAAGAAGCTCTTGTGAGCTCCAATGTTGCGGAAGGAAGAAGCTCTTGTGAGCTCCGACGTTGCATAAGGAAGAAGTTCTTGTGAGCTCTGACATTGCGGAAGGAAGAAGTTCTTGCGAGCTCTGATGTTGCGGAAGGAAGATATTATTCCCCCCTCCAATGTTGTGGAAGGAGATCTTCTTCCGACCTCCGATGTTGCGGAAGGAGATGCTCTTCCGACCTCCAATGCTTATATTTTTGCCGTCCGTTTTTATTTCGCCTGCCTCTTCTTTGAACCATTGTACCATATTCCTTTACCTTGGATCAGTGTAACTTTGAAGAGGACTAATCCACCGGATCATTCCTCCCCATTGGAGAACTTTTGGACCACCAAAAGCCTGAATTATTCTGCAAGTAAGTGAGGGTACAGCTCCCTCACTTTTCCAATCTCCATCCACCTTACTTTGCTAGGATGCATTCCTTTCAGCCCCACTTGAAGGTACTCAGCATTCCCCCTTCATGAAGTCCTTACATTTTTGTCAAGAATAACATCATCCTGCAACTCTCTCATTTATTCAGGTGCCAAATCATCAACTAAAGGAATCTATATGTTAATTTCCTCATCCATGATCATAGGAGGCTCATACAGTTTAAGATTCTCAACATTGATAACTGAATAAATTTGCATGCATGGAGGTAAATTCAAGCGAAAAGCATTAGTACTGATCTTTTCCAAGATCTCAAAAGGACCATACCTGATAGGCTTAATATTTTTACCTTCACCTTTCATTCTTTCTTTGGTGATGTGTAACCAAACTCGGTCACCAACCTGAAATTGATGATCAACTCGATGCTTGTCATGCCTGGCTTTGTACCTTGCCTGGCTCTTCTCCAACTGTTCTTGAACTACCTACTGTACTGTTTGGATTCTCTGGATGAACTTTAAGGCCTTGTCTGCATCATGATGTCCATCCACTGCATCTTTTCCAAAAGAGAAGTCCATCGGTGTTTTTGGCAGATAACCAAAACAAGTTTCAAAAGGAGATTTCTTCATGGAAGAATGGATTGCATGGTTGTAAGCATGTTGTATATACTGCAACTACTCATCCCAAAGTTTAGGATGTTTACTACAATATCCTCTGAGCAGCTGAACCACTGTTTTGTTCACTACCTCTGTTTGTCCATCGGTCTGTGGATGAAAAGCTGTACTCTTCTTAAGTTTAGTATCCATAAGCTCCCATAGAGTTGACCAGAATTCTCCCAAGAACCGGGAATCTTGATCAGATATAATAGACATGGGAAGCCTAAAATGTACCCAAACATTCTGAAAGAATAGGTGAGCTGTTTGTTCAGCAGTGATCTGCTTGTTACATGGCATTAAGATACACATTTTGCTGAACCTATCCACAACAACATATAGGTAATCATGCCCTTTTCTAGACATAGGTAGCCCCCCTACGAAGTCCATAGAAATGCTTTCCTAAGGACGAGAAGAAATTGGAAGAGGTGTGTACAGACCCAATTTCCTATTGCTAGGCTTACTTGTTGCACACATAACAAAACCTCTTATATATTTAGCTACAGTTTCTTGCATCTAAGGCCAATAATAGTGTTTCTGCAATACAGACAATGTTTTACTTACACCAAAATGTCCTGCAATCAATGAACTATGTGCTTCTCGAATCACATGCACTATTTCTTTCTCTGGAATACAAAGTTTACCGAGATGATACAAGAGTTGATTATGCACATAATAGTTCTCTTCCTGTTTACCATGTATTAGTGATGCATATACTTTCTTAAAATCCTTATCTTCTGCATACTGTTCAATATAACTTTCATGTGTTAATGAACTGTTCTGAAGAATGATTGAAGCATTCATAGGTGGCCTTGATAACATGTCTGCTACTTTATTATGAATTCCCTTTTTGTACTTAATTACGAGATGAAACTGTTGTAAGAACCCCATCCATCTTAAATGCCTAGTTTGTTGTATTTTAGTTTGAGATTGTAAATATTGAAGTGGTTGGTGATCAGAATGTATGACTGTTTCTTTTCCCATGATATAATGTTTCCACTTCTTCACACTCTGTACTAAAGCATACAATTCTTTTTCATAGGTCGGATAGTTACTTACCGCAGTAGAGAATGTTTCTGAATGGTAACAGACTGGCTTCCTTCCTTGCATCAAAACGACTCCCATGGAAAACCCGCTGGCATCGGTTTTGATCTCAAATGGCTACTGCAAATATGGCAATGTCAGAGCTGGTGATGTGCTAATCTTTTCCTTTAAAGTGTCGAAGGCTCTCTGATGCTTTCCTCCCCACTGGAAAATTTCTTTAATGCTTGTCAGCGCATGTAATGGAGCAGCAATGGAAGAAAACCCAGAAATAAATTTCCTCCAATACTGAACCGCACCAAAAAAACTTCTGATTTCAGTAACGGTGTTAGGCCGTGGCCAGTTTATAATGACAGCAACCTTGGATGGGTCCACTCGCAGGTGGCCTCCACCAATAATATGGCCCAGATATACTAAATAAGTTTTAGCAAACTCACATTTAGACATTTTTACATAAAGCCTTTCCTTCCTCAGTACATCTAAAACTTTCTTCACATGTACAATGTGCTTTTCCCAAGTTTTGCTAAACACAAGGATATCATCTAGATATACAATTACAAAATTATCAATGAATGGACGAAAGACATCATTCATGACCCGCATGAAAGTTGCAGGTGCGTTACAAATCCCAAAAGGCATCACAAGCCATTCATACAAACCCTATTTTGTTTAAACGCTGTTTTCCAAGCATCATTCTTAGCAACACGGATTTGATGATACCCACTACGCAGATCCAATTTTGTAAAGTAAGTTGCATGTTTCAACTAATCAAGCAAATCATCAATGTGAGGAAGAGGATACCTGTTTTTAATGGTGATTTTGTTAAGGGACCTGTAGTTGATACACATCCTCCATGACCCATCCTTCTTTGGAACCAAGACTATAGGAGAGCCACAAGGGGAAGTGCTAGGCCGGATGACCCCCTTCTCAATCAGCTCCTGAACCTGCTTCTTGATCTCCTCATTCTGCATTACAAACATCCGGTACATGGCTATGTTCGGGAGTGGCACATCCTGCTACAAATGTATCTAATGCTGAATCTCTCTCTTTGGTGGTAACCCTTTCAGATCTTGAAACAAATCATCATACTCAGAAATGATGTCAATCAGTTCAGATTTATGCTTAGGGTCACATTCTTCAAAATATTTAGAGACTTCATCATTTTTCATCTTAACCATCATCAACACAAAATTCTTACTAGCATTTACCAACCTCTTCATTTGTCCTGCAGAGACTATTGCTAGATTGGTTTTTATCTTATGTGCTCGTACAATATATTCCATAACTTCTTTAAAAAGATGATACTTATTCTGCTCTCTATAAAAGACTGCTTTCCAGTCATACAAATATGGACTCCCAAGTACAATTCCACAAATGTCAAGTGGTACTACATCCAATTCTACCTCATCCCTAAACTTTTCAGTAATTGGAAATTTTAATACACATTTCCTTGTAACTTGCAATCGTGTATCATTAGTAACCCAACCTAGAGGATAGGGCTTTTCATGAGGCACAGTAACTAAATGCAATTTCTTAACCACTTCTTCTGATATCATATTTACTTGTGAACCACTATCAAACAATGTATCAATATTTGTGTGATTTGTAATGACACGAACATGAAACAGTGCACTTCTATCTTTATCATTTTGCTTAGAAGTAGATGGCAGACTTGTACTTGCACTAGAACTTGATTGTGCATCAATGGGAATTGAGATACTTTTATTCTTACCCTGGATTCTGACAGCTGTAACCTTTGTTTCATCACCTGAGTCGGATCCCAAGTCTTGAATAACTGCTGCAGTAGCTTTTGCTTTTCCTTTATCTTTGTTTCCTCTGTACTTCGTTGGCCTTAACTCCGGATGAAGTTTTCAACACTTAGAGACATCATGTCCCTTCTGACAATGCGAACACGTAGGATTTTCACCCTCTTTCTTAACAGTAGCCACCTTATTTTCCCCCTTTTCTTTACCTTTTGATTTGCTGTCAAATTTAAATGACTTCTTCACAAAAGTATCAGTAGCATGCTTACCCCTAGCTTCTAAATGTGTAGCTTGAACACACACATCATCCAAATTACTGGGGTTAAACATCAACAAAGTATATTTCAAATAAGAATGCATGCCACCAATGTACTTAAGAAGAGTTTCCTGTGTATCTAATGAAACATTCAATGAAATAGCCCTCTTTTTGAATTCATGAATATAATCTTGAATTCTTTGTCCTTTAGCTTGTCTAAACATTTGCCAACCCATGGTTAATTGTTGAATATGGCCTAAAGGATAAAATTGTTTCCTTAATACTTCAATGAATTCATTCCAAACTGAAATAATTTTACCATTCTTTCGAAGATCTTGCTGAATCTTTCTCTCCCACCAAGTAAGAGCCATTCCACTCATCCTCAAAGTGGCCAATTGAATTCTAGAAGGGTCATCATTAATGCCTTGCACCCTGCAATATACTTCAAGCTGCTTGATCCAATTGTCTAATTTTTCAGCATCTAATTCTCCATTATAAATAGGTAATTCAAATTTTACATCCAGTTTGAAATAAGGCATATTAGGACTTGCATTATAAGAATGAGAAGTATGAGAAGAAAAGAAAGTTTGCTGAGTTTCAGGAGGATCACCATCACCTCCTACTCCTTTACCCTTTTCTTCCAGCTTCACTTCTGCATCTCTGGATGAAGATCCTTCTTCTTTCTTCTTCCTTTCTGCTTGCTCGTCGAGTAGAATTTCCATCATGGCTTTCATGCTCATAAAAGCCTCCAGAAACTCAGTTTCAAAAATAATAGGTTTTTCCCGTTCGGTATGTCCTTCTTCTTCCCCTCGTGGAGAAGACAATGGTTCTTGAGAATGTTCTCCTTGAGCCAATATCAGGATCTCCTTCAACTAATTCTCTTTTACCACGCTTTAACCTGGATCTGGTAAGCATTCACAAACTTGCACCACAGTCAACCATCTCTGATACCATAATATGATCCGTAGGACCTCAACTTGTGTGCATTAAAAGTTTGTTGTAAAAGAATACGTTCAACAGGTTATTGAATGGAACAACAGTAACAGAAATGAAATGCAAAACTGATAAACAGATGTGGGAAAAACAAGCACAGAATCAGAGAGTCACAAAATAGAAGTTGATAACGGAGTTCACCCCCTTCACTGGGCTACGTCTCCGAGTCCCTCTCTAATGGGTACCGATCCAATTAATCTCTTAAAATGGTACAAAATGATTCTAGAAACAACTTCAACAACTGTAAATAGAATGCTGTACAAATTCTTTAAGACATTTCTCTGGAAATTACAATTAGCCTTCGTAAGGCAAAGAAATCCAAAGTATGACAGATAATATCGATTTCCACAGTAACAACATCGGAACACTTTACAGAAAACTCTCCAAGCTTCGCGTAACAGAGAAACGATGTACTGCGCTCGGAACGAACTGTTTTTCCTCCTCCCCCGGAACCATCCCTGGTTCCTCTCCTTTATATATCATCTTCGCCATTACAAAGGAGCCAAAACGTAAAAGAAAATGCGACTGTTCACATCCTTCTGCCAAATGCCAACTCATTTATCATAACAGGCTGTTCATATGCCTTTCAGCGTCAGCGTCATCTCAACTGTGGCAGCGGATCGAATATTATAACTGCCAAGAAAAACTTCGCCAAACTGTTACAAATAAGCGGTACACATGATGAAATATCCTGCCACATCATAATGTTCCGCATGAGGGATGTTCCCGCCATGCCAAGGATCTGACCTCCATGATAACGTTATATGTATATAACAGAGCTGTGCCAAAGCGAAACCATATGTGATCGAGTCAGAACGTATTGTTAGTTTAGTTTCCGTAGTTGCGGATGGCAGATGGCAAAGTCTCCTGATTTTCGCCTTGACTTTTCAAACCTCGCGTCGTTGTTTGCGCCGCTCCATAAGTCTTGGGCTTCCGCCGTTGCGGCTGCCGAAAGCGTTATTCTTCCGATCAAGATTGTGCCCATCGCAGACTGCGATATCCTTTGTATCTTCGCCGTTGCGGCTCCCGTTCCGATATCGCTCCGATGTTGCAGAAGGAAGAAGCTCTTGTGAGCTCCGATGTTGCGGAAGGAAGAAGCTCTTGTGAGCTCCGATGTTGCGGAAGGAAGAAGCTCTTGTGAGCTCCGATGTTGCAGAAGGAAGAAGCTCTTGTGAGCTCTGACGTTGCAGAAGGAAGAAGTTCTTGTGAGCTCCGATGTTACGAAAGGAAGAAGTTCTTGCGAGCTTCGACGTTGCGGAAGGAAGATCTTCTTCCCCCCTCCGATGCTGTGGAAGGAGATCTTCTTCCGACCTCCGATGTTGCGGAAGGAGATGCTCTTCCGACCTCCGATGCTTATATTTTTTCCGTCTGTTTTTATTTCGCCCGCCGCTTCTTTGAACCATTGTACCATATTCCTTTACCTTGGATCAGTGTAACTTTGAAGAGGACTAATCCGCCGGATCAGGTAGTGTCTCTGACACTTGCTCCATAGATGAAATGGGATCAGATAAAAAATGAGGGGAAATATTTGCATGCAAGAGAGACATAGATTGAAAGGAACTCAATTTTCAGAATCTGAAGAGAGAGAGAAACTAAGTTGTTCAAGAACAAATTAGCAAGACTCAGATCTCATTAAGATGATGTGGACCTTAACTGTAGATGATTTGGAATTCATTTAAGATAATCTCATTTAAGAAGCAAGTTCAACAACTTTGTGAATAGATGTTCTCACCCCCAAGTCTTTGTCAACTTTTAGGAAGATATCAATAATTTCATAAAGGCTGCTTTCCCTAAATTTTTTAATTCAAGGAATGCTTTGTCGATTTAACTCTCCTTACGGGAGAAATCCACTACTTTTTGTGTAGTTATGATCTCTACTAACACCACCATGAAGCTGTAGACATTGCTCTTATCAGTGAGATGGAAATTCTCATGATATTAGGGATCTAGAACCAGGAGTCCCCTGAGGTGTAGTGGAAATGTGAGAGGCTTCCGTTAGAACAAGCCTAGATAAACCGAAAACTACAACCTTGGTACTAAAACCAAAATCAAGTAGAATGTTGTGTGATTTTACTTTCCTGTGATAAATTTGAGCGTTTATGGTTGCATGAAGGTATGCAAGAATGTGGGCAATTTCTGGCACTATTGTTACTCTTATCCTGCATGAAATACCTTCACCTCTTTCCTTTTGTAAATGTTGAGAAAGTGTACCATTGGGCATAAATTCATAGATAATAATGGGTTCTCCTTTCTCAAGACAACAAACTAATAGTCTTACCATATTTGGGTGATTTACACTTAACAAAAGTCTGATTTTTTTCTGTAGATATTCTATTCCTTGGGTATATTTATTCCTTATCTTCTTCACTGCAATAAAACCTTTGTTGGGAAGCCTGTTATACCAAAAAATGGCACTTCTCTATCTGTGATGACACTTACATGTTTGGTCGCATGACGAGACTTCATGAACGATACTCCTAGTGACCCAAAGGACATTAATGGATGGAAGGGCCATATTTGGGAATTCTGTAGCACCCCCACACCTCTTTCTTCCTCTATTGGATGCTTAGGAGGGCGATGAACGACTTTTTAGACCAAACCATCTTCTGAAAACCAGTGGAAAACCCCTAAAAAATGCACTTTTAAAAAAAAAAAAACAGGTTGTCAGTGTTGTACTAGCTTTTTTCACCTTGCACATTCTAGTTGTGGGTGTCCTGGTAGAGTGTACCCTAAACAATGCTTAAAAAATATAAAAGATTCAAAAAATGGGTGGTTTTGGAATTGCCTCCTCGGTTGTAACTGCTCCATCCTCAAATTGATCTCTTCAATTTGCTATATAAGAGAGGGAGAGGGGACCATGAAGGAAGCTTAGCCTTGGGTATTGTTATGTTGGCAGGATTTGGATTCTCATCCCCCTCACATATTCCCTAGTTGCCATCTACCCTTGTTGCAGATCTTGGAGATTGAGAATCTTGGGGGAGAGAAGTAAGAGATCAAAAATCAAAGGCTTCACGAGGTGCCTTGAACAAGGAGAAGGTATATCTTGTACTTCTTTAATTGATTAATAAAGACTTGACATTATTCCCTTTCCAAATAATTGTTTAATAGATATTTGTATCTCAATGTTTTATTGCATGTTAATTAGGGTTGCAGGTTATTTTGAATATATGTGAAAATCTGGTTCACAACAAGATCTAGGAGCTAAAGGAATCCTCACAACTCAAGATATTCATAATATATGTAGAAAAACAATGAAAACATTAAAATTAACACATAAGAATGGAGCTAATAACATAGTTTATTATCATTGTCTAGTATGTAAGTATGCCTGGAACATGTTTATATTACATTTGGAGAAAATTGTTAGCCTTTGGAGGCAATTTGGATGCATACATGTGGCAAGCCTAGATTGGACCTCAAAATCCCCCTAGGTGGACCGATGAGCTCCCAAACCACCTCAAATGGTCATGAATTCCTGTGTGAACGTGGCTGGAGCATTATAAGACATAGATGAAGGTAGGGCAGGTGTGGTGGAGTGCATGGGTGAGTGGGAGTGTCTCTATGGAGCAATAAATGGTCCAAAAGGACCAAAAACACCCAAATACCATGCACGGGCACCTCTGGGCAACCAATTTCCTTGTTTTATGGAGTGGGAGTGTACCAAGGACTAAAATTTCATAAATGAAGGCACACGTGTAACTATAATTATCAAATGTGGGCTCTTGGGTGCATTAATGAGTCCAAAACACCAAAAGGAACTTACTTGACCAACAAAACCTAGTTTTGGACCATATAACATAAGTATGAAACTAATGAAAATGTGTCCTAGGTGTATGACCATGGTACTAAGGTGGTATAATTCTCTAACACCCCCCTTAATCCCTACTTAGTGTAAATACATCACAAAATTATTGAGGCCTTGGCAACTAAGGCTCAACTCACCTCTTACAAAAGTTTATTTGCTCAACTCAACTCACTGCTCCTCTATTCTCGGCCTCAGCCAATGAAAGGGATATAGTGTGGTGTTTCTTAATTGATTAGAATATGGGACCATGTGCAAGCATTAAGAAATAAAATTAAGTGTACTTTCTCTCAATGGAATCTCCATCCCAATTAGAATCAGTAAATCCAACTAGTTCTAGTGGAGAACTAGAAGCATAGTGTACCCAAAGTGTTTGGTTCCTTGCACATAATGCAAGATCCTTTTTGCATCCTTCCAATGGATATCATGAAGGCTCATACATATATCTTGCAAAAAAACCTACAACGTAATCCAAATGAGGTTGAGAGTGTGTGAGATACAACAAGCTCCCAACTAGTTTCATGTACAATGAGTTGTCCACCAATGGAGATGCACCCAAATCACCTAGTTTTATTCCTGAAAGGAATGGGAACTTAGTTGTTTTAAATTCAGCCATATTGAACTTCAATAATAGGTATGCAACATACTTTTACTGTCTAACATTGATCCCTGCATTAGATTTCTCAATCTCCAATCCAAGAAATTGTTTCAATAATCCAAGGTCAATCATAGAAAACTCACTATGCAAAGAGGAATTTATTGATCCTATATCATCAATGAAACCTCCTATAATCAAGAGGTAGTCAACATAAAATACCATGACCTGAAATAAATCATCAATATTCTGCAAACATACTTTAGGATCATATTTTCATCACTCAAATCCTAGTGAAAGAAGGAAGTTATCCATCTTGGCATACCAAGCCCTGGGGCTTGCTTGAGGCCATAGAGTGACTTTCTCAACCTGAAAAAAAGTGAAGGATCATGAATGAAACCTTTAGGATGCTGCATATATATCTCCTCATGAATTTCACCATGAAGAAAACCACTCTTCACATCCATGTGGTGAACCTCCCATCGCTTAGATGCAAAAATGTCCAAAACTAGCATGATTGGGTCCATATTTTATACTGTTGTGAATGTCTTTATATTGTCCACTCCATGGAATTGAGAGAATCCCTTGGAAACATACATAGAATTTTAATTGATATCTAGACCATCTACAACCACTTTGGTCCTACATACCCACTTACATTGCACTGGTTTCCTCTTGGAAGGTAGGGGAACCAACTCCTAAGTTTTATCGTTTGGCAAAGACTTGAACTCTTCTTGCATGGTTGTTTTCCATATTAGTTCAAGTGAATATTCTTGATATCTCTGAGGATCAGATACAACCATCATATATAATCTATCTAGAATATTCATTTCACAATTGGATAAAGCATTGTGAAATCGAGATCTAGTCTTCCTAGAGTCTAGCAGATCTTCAACAAGATCATTGGCTGCTTGTATGGTTTTATCAGCCCAATTTGGCCGAATGGGCGAGTCATGATCTGAATGGATGTCATCATAATCATCATCAATATCAGAATAAAAAAAATCATAGGAATAATAATCACTTACATCATCATGGAGTGGAGGATGTGAGCAATCCCCTTGAGCTAGTTCGATCTTTTGCATGGGTTATTCTTCAAATTGTACACTCCTTTCAATAAATGTTTTCTGAGATGAGGGATCAAAGAGCTTGTATGCCTTTACATATTCAGCATATCCAACCATAATGGAATCCTTTCTTTGAGGTTGCAATGCCTTTCTCTTCTCGGGAGGAAGTCTAGCCCGAGCCTTTGAGCCAAAAACCCTAAAATGAGAAATATTGGGATTGTTATCACTCCAAGCCTCAAATGGAGTTTTTCCGTCCAATGCTTTGTGTGGAGCTCTGTTCAAAACATATGTAGCACAATTGATATCTTAAACCCATATCTTAGGTGGCAAATACTTTTCCTCCATCATGCATGTTTCCAGCTCTTTCAGAGCTCTGTTCTTGCGCTTTGCAACATGATTTTGTTGTGGTGTGTAGGGCACATAATGTTGCATATGAATGGCACTATCATGACATACCTGTTGTATTTTCTTGTTGGAATACTCCTTTCCATTTTCAGTCCTAATAACCTTGATTTTATTCCCACACGTGTTCTCAACTAAAGCCTTGAACACTTTGAAATTTTCAAAGACTTCAAATTTTTGTTTGAGAAAATACACCCAATACACTACAACAAAACCTTGTGATTAGTGTCTCTTTTAGCTTCCTTTTTAGCATCCACTATCACTTTTAGTGTATTTTTCATCATTTTTTGGACAAAGTGGACGCTTTTCCATGGGATGGTGCTTTTAATGACGTTTTTGCGTCCCTTTTTAAAAGTTGGTGCTCTTTTGGACGCTAATTAGCATCACAATTAGCATCCCAATTAGAGTCCCAAATAGCGTCCCAATCAGCATCCCAATTAGCGTCCCTTTTAAAAGTTGGTGCTATTTTGGACGCTAATTAGCATCCCAATTAATGTCACAATTAGCGTCCTAAGTAACATCCCAATTAGAATCCCAATTAGTGTCCCAATTAGCATCCCAAATAGCATCCCAATTAGCATCCCATTTTAAAAGTTGGCGCTATTTTGGATGCTAATTAGCATCCCAATTAACGTCCCAATTAGCATCCCAATTAGCATCCCAATTAGAATCCCAACTAGTGTCCCAATTAGCATCCCAATTAACATCCCAATTTACATCACAATTATCATCCCAATTAGCATCCCAATTAGAATCCCAATTAATGTCCTAATTAGCGTCCACAAAAGCATCCCATATAATGCCAATAATAGCCTCCAAAAAAACGTCCTGAATAACATAGCACCATATATTAATCCAAGGTTAGCGATAGGAATTGCACCATGAATTTGGGTAGGAAAAACATCCAACATAGTGCCAGGTATAGATCCAGGTTTAGCAACTGGAATTATGCCAGAAATTTCGAAAGGAACTGCGCTAGGAATTGCACTAGGTTTAGAGCTAGGAATTGTGTTCTATAAACATCTGACATAACATCAGATATATCAATGTCAATGTCAATGATCATGATTCATGTGATAGTACTTTTGGATCTTGATTTATCATAGTGGCACCTAAATGATCATAATCATGGTACTTTTGGATCATGATTAATCCTAATGAGGGGTAAATTACCTTAATGTCACCTAAATTGCTCTTATGGCATTTTAGTGTCCCCGACAACATTTGATAGACCCTAATGGAATATGATTGTCCCTAACAACATGACGATGATGCATTACAATAAGTATGATGGAGCATATGGATATGATTTGATAAGTATAAGAGTATATCATCCATTCTTGTGAGTTAGTATGGCTCCTTGCTCATTATTATCGCAATTATATTGATGTTGACTACAACGATGACAATGATGTTGATTTATTGTATGATGATGATGACGATGTGGATTTCAATGATGATTATGCATGTGGTATCATTTTTGGATCCTAATTGATTCTAATGGCACCTAAATGTTTGTAACGACATATAAACAACCCTATTATCATCGAAATGACTGTAACGACATATAAATGACCTTAACAATTACATGACATGAATCCTAATTTCGATGAGTGGTTAAGAACACTAATGACATATGCATGACCATAATGACAATGATGACGATGATTTTGTTGATGATGTACTTGATGCTGACAATGATGATGATAATGAGGATGATGATCAAGATGATGTTGATGTACCATATGGCGTTGATTATGATGATGATGATGATGACAAGGACAACGTTGATGTCCACGATGATGATGCATGTCATAATACTTATGTATACTACAGGACTTGAGATATTGGAGTTAATAACGAGTAATAGAGGTTGTGAGGTGTTGACCATAAAAATATTATTAGCCATTGGGTTTTACATTGACTAATATGGCCATTGGGTTTAGTAGTTACCCCCCACCCCCCCTACACCCCCTTGCTTAAAGGTCGTACAATACCACCTATCATGGTGCTACCAAACTGTCACCCTACAAGGTTGTTTTGGACACCCCCCCATCCATACACTCATTTTTACCAAGAACATCCTAGGCACAAGAAGTGGATATCAATCTTAACACAAAAGCTAACTTTATTTGTACTCTTAAGGAAATTTTGGTCTTGGTTTAAAATGGAATGAAGCAACAAGAATTTCAATAATTCTCATAGTGTTTCTTTGAAGAAGTGGACCAAGTTTTTTTACATCTTTGACCTTTTAAGCGAACATCTCTCAAGGAAAAAAGCAGTTAGTTGCTCAAGTTTTATGGAATTGGTGGATTTTTCGTTAAAGATTCAGAATAACTTGTTCAATTTTCGACGATTCTTTTGAGGTTTGTCAATTTTCTATTAAAGTTTAAATAAATTTCATTTATTATGTGAAACACCCTTGAAATGACATATTTGAGTATTATTTTGCATTATACCTACTGCAAAGCCAGGTGACAGAGTTTGATAAACTTTATTGAATATCTTTGTTGTGAGCTATGGAAAAGCTCAGGTCATGGGATGTAGGAGTGTCCTATGGATAAAGTATTCCTTTTAAATAAAATGTCACAATTTCAATTACACCATTTACGCAATATGTTGACCTTTCCAAATTTGGTACGTTGCATTACATGTGGCCCGACATTAACCTCTACGAATGGAACATAGTCTAAGAAGAAAATCATGGATGGTTCACATGGATTTTTAACACCCTTTTTTTAATCTTATGAGATATCGATACCCTAAAGATAATTCACATACTTTGTTTCCATTTGATGTAATTTAGATAACCTTTTATATCATGGAAAAATTTCCTATGTCTATTGTCAAATTTATGTTGTCCCATACCTTTATCTCAGGTAATATTGCTCATTGATCAACTAAGATACAAGAACATTATTTTGAAATATCTACTTCTCATACTAGTAAAAAGCATTGTTTGGCTCTTCGATATAAGATTGGGTAGCATTTGTCTTAGCCTGTTTGTTGGGATTTTAGATAGGACCACAATTCCTTGAGGAATCCCAAAGGCTCACTCGAAGCGACCAACTTTATGTTTAGTTAAAGTGAGCCAAAGTTATGGTAAATTTTATCTAATTAGTTAGCCAACTAATTAGTTATATTGATATGCCCGCTACTTATTTTAGGTACCAAATCCTTCCTAAATATGATTTGAGATTGCTTGTTCATTGTCAAACCCAACCCAAATCCCTATGAAAACCAAGCCCCTCAATCCCTTCAAACTCAAACATCTCCCAATATTTTGTACCAATGATAATGAAGATTGATGACTTCAAGTGGTTTGAAGGGATTTTTAGTCTACTAAGGTTTCACATACCAAAAATCTTAAGGCATAACAACTTCAAACGCTTTTTGTGCTATAAATGAGGATGTCATTAGTGTAAAAAATGTTCAAGGAACATTTGCAACCCTCATAAAAATTCATCCCTTAAGGTGATAGAAATATGATGCAAGCACTTAATATGCCTTTTTATCTTATCAATAGTTTGCAAAAGATGGTGTATAGCCAAATCACCCCTTGCTTTGAAGCAAATGCCACTTAAATTCAAGATTAGTTTTTAAACAGAATGAATTTTTTAAGGACTCAAAAAATGACATAAATGAGTTGATTTAAGGGACCAATTAAAACTTAAAATAGTATTGAATTATAAAAAGATGAAAAAATGAAGTGATATTTTTTTTAAAACTAGTGTGGTAGTTAAAACTAATTAAAATCATGAACATAACGTCATCAAAATTGTATTATACTCTATATAGAGAAATTGTTGAACAATGAGATGAGGAAAGATACAACTAAGAGTAGAAACTATGATCTCAATATGACATGACAAGAGTTTTGAGAGTGTTTAGTGTGTCTTCATATGACAACATGACGTAAAAGTGGGACAATGTCTCTATGTCGCTTGATTGATATGAGAAATGTTAGAGGGAAAGTGTGGCCTATAGTAACTAGGCACCATTGGTTCCCTTAGCGAGAGTGCAGATAGCTAGAGATTATAAACAACTCTAATAGGATATACAAAATAAAAATTTAAGGAAAATGAATGTTATTCTTTTACATTTTTATCATTTTTAAAATTTATAACAATTGATTTTATAATAGATCAATCTCAAAGCATTATATATATGTTAAATTTATCATAATTTTTTTTCCCATATCAATTTTTTTTCAATTTAAAAAAAAAATATAAATGTTATTAATACTTCTTAAAAATCTAAATGTCATTAAAATGTTTAATGATTATTTTAAATTTATATTTGAGTTTTTAAATTATATATATATATATATATATATATATAACTTTACTTTAATTAAAATAAATATATGTTATTTTTCTTATAATTGTTTTGGTATTTTATATTTAAATAGAAAAAATAAAAATATTAAAAACATAAATTAATCCTATTATTACAAACAAATTATTTCTATTTAAACATTCTTAACAAACTTTAGTAAGGTTCAAAATCCTTTCAAATTTTCTCCAATTCCCCCCAAATTTTTCCCACTATTGATGAACCATAAATTTTGTATTTGATAATAACTCTAAAGAATTTTTTTTTTCTTCCTACAATCCACGCACAGGCATAGGTTCCAGTGTTCTTGCATTTTTACAGCCATGTATGTCATGGAGATTTGGATGGAGGGTTTCAAGTCCTCTGCTAAGGGTTTGAAGGAAGGGTTTTCGAATAGTGACATGCATACACAATAACTAAAACAGGTCAAAATGTGAGTATTTGTTTTCAAATCTTGTGTTTTTTTTTACTTTCTATGGTTTTAAACTCGATCGGTCATCCATGACTGCAGACAGGTCTAGGAAAGCGAATATCATAAATTCCATCTATGAGGAATAATCATTATTTGCAGCAAATAGCAGCAACACCATTGTCTATGAGGATTGCAGATCACTGTAACTAAGTAGGTATTTTATATTGAAAACCTAAAATATATGTGATTCCAAAATATTCACAGCTTTTATTTCATCTGGAAAGAGATATTTGTGGCTGAGATGGGTGTTGTTGGATTTAGGAATTGAATGCTATCTAGGAGTTTTTTTTAAAAAGAACAAATTCGATCCTGGTTTGGAGATCGTCCCATTGATTATCTCCTCAGGTCTCTATGCAAGGCAAGCCTTGGAATAAAACCCCCACTTGTTATTGTATATGATTTTACTGTTCTCCAACAAGATATTAGTCTCTTGTATGAATTCTTTATCAACTGATGTGTTCGACTGACTGATGTGTTTGTATGTTGTGTATGAATGATGTGTTTGTATGTCACTATACCTTAAAACAGACCATATCCCTTCCTTTGTTTCTCGATCCCGTTTTATCTCTTTCTTGGTGGCCCATAATTGATTTGGTTCTACATCTCCTTATCTCTACTATGAGAAAACCCCTACATCTCCAACCCTTGTTTTTTTGTGCATGTCCATTGCGTTCTGTGGCCGGTCACAACAACCAATGAAGCTAGGAGCCACCAATTTTCCTACATCAGTATATAAATATCACCTATTGCTTGTTTGTCCAGTAATCAAATTAAACTTGTATGTAGCCCTTCTACTGCGGCCTAATAAATGGAGTCAAATTGGGAAGGAAGGGGTACTTCGCTCAAAAAATATTGTTATCCTTTCCCCGGGCCCTAAGATTTTCAATTTCATTTCAAACAGTCTTCAAACCTACCACAAACAATCACAGTTGTTAGATTTGCAGCTATCTTAAATTTAGCATTGAAAATTCAAATCCTTTATTTTTATTTTATTTTAACAGAAACAAGTAGGATTTGCATTGATATATAAAAAAACCGTGGCCAAACCATTTAGAAAAGTGTAAAAGAATCTTAAATATTTTATTAAACATTGCAGTATATGATCCAAAAATTTCATCATCTATTGAAAAGTAACTGAGAGAATGACCATCATATGTCTATCTACTTGTATTCTATAATATCTGAAGCTATAAATCCTTACAAACTATGCACATAATGAAATAACATGATATATAAAAACTTGAGTAAATTAGGTGAAATCATTCCCACTGTCTACTTAATCCGTAGCTTCTTCATTCTACTAGTACCTAGGTTCATGCTGACTGTTGCTTCTTCTGCATGATCTTCTTGAGCCTGTTGAATGTAATTTCCTTAAACAATTCTTACTTCACTGAGCCGATAGACTCAGAGGTTCGGTCTACAAATTGTGAATTTTGTGCAAACCCAAGGATAATATGGTTTTGTGCATATCCAAATCTATCTAGTGCTATTTTGTCTAGCCTCTGGTTCCGGGCTTTCAATTTCACTTCCAACTCTGCATTTTTGACCAATTGAGCCTTCATTTGCATGCCTATGCTTTGATTTAAATGAGATATTGAAGTTTGCAGAGCATCCGTCTGATGGGAAAATTTCCTTATAATACCTGATAGGTCCAAGACATCACAATAAGCGCACTTTCCAAGATGACTACATTCAGTCATGGTCGTCTCTGAAAGTCCAGGACTGCTAATGTTGCCTTTGTGAAGACCACCACCACAATCTAAACTACGACCTACCAACAATATCGACAATGCTAGAATTTCCACTACAAATTTTGAGCCCTTCCTGGCTTGAGTGGATGAACACGTGGAAATCAATGGGAACCTTTCATAAAGAGTATGTACAAGCAGCTTAGAACCAACAGCTTTGGCATCCTTTAGCTTTGGGATGCTTTCATCCAATAGGAGATGCCTTCGTCCTTATTATTCCCGGACATGATAGGTGAGATAAATCTACACTCTTCAAGGTAACATAAGTATATACTCACAACTACAAAATAATTTTCATTATGAACAAATATTTTTCCACTGACAAGCCTCAATGACACAATAGTGACTCAGTTCTTCGATTAGCATATCATCACAAGGTTTGGTGTCCCCTATGTTTTAGTATTTTATAATGCTTTATATTTTTAAATCTATGGATTTTATAAAGTTTTCATTGGAGAAGCAGATTGACTCGCAATTGGCTGAGTTTTGTCCAACAATGAAGCATGGGATCAACAATATATTCGTACCATAGGGTAGTCTGCAATTAGCCTCCCTCTACATATTGCCTTTGAATATAATTGTAGATATGTTTGATTTGTTACCTTATTTTGAATTTGGTGGTTTCCTAGTTGCTATGTCAATCGATCATAAATTGTACAACCATACAAGTACTTAATGCCTTCTTATATGCGCTCGTAAACAAAGAGGAGAGTGAGTCAATAGGAGACGCCTTCGGCCTTATTCTTACTTACACCAACTATGCGATAATGAAAGATGAAAATAAATATTATAAACCTCGAGGCGGGACAACTACAGTCAACGCTTCCCCCGAGCTCTTGGCTAATGAGGGTTCCTCGACTTCATGGTCCCTAATCCTTTCTTTCCCTTGGACGTTTGACTGATATTGATGGGGGATCCTGGCTTCATCAACAGATGCTTGAAAAACCTGAATAATGAGGCATGTCTCCTGGGATACCCAAACCACTTTTTGGGGTTCCTAGGTTGAAATATGGTGACGGCCCAGCCTTTGAAACAACAGTGCAAATTCTCACTATAATGAAAATCTGTAGATAATAGTGATGATTCCTCACTTTTTTAAATTATTTCATATTTGTCGTTAGCAATTTCCCATGTCCAAGAGTCTAGCAAAAAATGTGAACTTTGATAATCCATTTGAGTGCTAGATATATTTCCACGTTGGTGATCTAGGGAGTTGGAGGAGGCTTCTGACTTGAATTCGATATCCTTTTTTGACTGAATAAGATACAGTAATTGGTCACCATCGTAGGCTATCCTCGGTCGCTAAATTGATAGATGTTTCTCCTTGCAGAGTGGGGAACATCTGATGGACTTGAGCTGTAATTTGAGCAGGCGGAGGCAACTGTTTCCATCCTTTCCATATTCCTAAAGTATCCCAATTTGACATGTCAGAAAAGGTGTTTATATCAAAGCCAATGAATCATTCATTTACATTGGATAAAGCAGGTAAAGAAGATAATGGATATCATCCCATAATTCTGTCCTCCCATATATTATGCATTGCCCATTTCATGGTACCCATGATAAATGATATTGAATTAGATATGCCAACGCCTCCACAAATTCCAAAGTGAGGATCCCTTACTGTCCATGTTTAGGCGATCTAGCCTCGAAATACAAACAATCACACTTAGATCTGCAAACTATCATCAAAGCCTTCATGTGGACTATGAGTTCAGGAAGTCATCCCACTTCCATTGCTAACTTGGAGCAGTTATTAGCACATAAGGTAGTTGTAAAGGAGGATGATCAATTAGAACCACAAGGTTTTAAGGAACACCTTCCTATTTTTTATAATAAAAGTGAATTAAATAAGATTGAAGCACTATGTTTTTTTGAACCAACTATGTAATAGTTGAACAGGCTATGCAATAGTCATCCAACAGGAATATGAATTATGAACTGAATGTTGCATTCTATTTTCAACACCTTCTTATCTATTAGGTGTTAGTCAATTTCTTTGTTGTTGGTTGCAAGACAATGGAAATTTGCTTCCTCAGTTGGAAATATATCCCACCCTTTTACTAGTAGAACCTAGGATGATTGCAACTCGATTTTCATGTTTCAGAACAACACAAATTCACCACATACATAGCTCCAAGCACAAGTATTTTAAAGAGTACTTGGTTGTACCCTAATGCTTCTCAAAAACTATGATTGACATGCCATATTCACCTAAGCTACCAGGAAACTTGGGTACGGGGATGGGGATATTCACCTTGTGCCCCCTCCTCTAGGCCATGATGGCTTAACTGCTTATCATGTGTTTTTCCCTCCACGTGTCAACATCTACAGGGCCCATTGTAACTCAAATATTTTTCTCTTTTTTTTCACATGGACTAGACTAAGGGAATCAAGGTATATGGTTCACTTGCACATATCTTACATTTTAGACCTAGACTCTGCTTGGTACATCATTAGAGAGTGTTTTGGCTCCCTCTTGATGGATGATGATCTTGTAGGGACATTTCCATCCTCTTCTTCTACATCCATTTCTATCTAATATGAATGCATGGGCTTCCCCCTCATTCAGCACTTGATTTTGATGATGTGTAGGGTGTAGCCTATTGTTTTGTTGTGTCTAGGTTTATGTTATTATCTACTTTTCTCATACAGTAGTTTAACTTCTCTTAGCTTATGCTTTACTTATAGGAATTGCTTTGGCAGTCTTGTAGTTTTTCACTACTGATTCTACATTTTAGTCAAATTGACCCACCTTTTGGTCATTTGTCATTTGTGGAAATTTATAAATATTATCTTATCTTTTATGTAGAGAACTTGATCAACTTGCTGCCTATAAGGAAATTGACCTATAATCCTCAAATACCTTAGGGTTTTTATTCTTTGGAATAAGTGCTATAAAAGAGGAGTTAATGAATCTAGGTACTTTCCTAGAAGTCATTGATTCCTCCACTACCCTTATTCAATATTCTTCCATCATCTCCAAAAAACCCAAATAGAATTCCATTGTTCATACATTTCAACCTAGAATTTTTGACTTCTGAAAGATTCCAACACTGGTTTTAGTTCCTCTTTGGATACTTCTCCAATGATCTATTTATTTTGATCTTAATTAATGAACCTTGGAAAGTATCTTCTGAAAGTGCGTTACCCCAAGTTACACAATCTCTAGAAATATTTTGATCTTAATTCATGCTCTTTTCTTATTTCCCATATATTATTGATATTTTTTAGGTGCTTTGCATAGTTCTGGGGGAATTTTGTGTCCTCATCCCCTTCTGCTAACCAGATTTCCCTACTTTGATGGGGTTGACAATGTTTTTATCCCAAGGAAAAAAGCTTTATAGTTGACATTTCAGTGATAAGAAAGTATATATAGACTATGCATTATCAACTTTCACTGTTTTTTGACTTAAAAACCTGCCATTGTTATATTCAATAAAATATACCAATAAACCTCCATAGACAGGCTTATACCCTATCAGGGATTACATAAAGGTTCCCCACATTTTTAAATAGACTAGACTTGGACATAATACATTCATCCAAAAATTTCAGTGTAAACTGAAGAAAGACCAGGACATGGGTGTTATCAAGAATTGCCACCAAAACATGGGTCAAATAGACTCCAGTTTCTTTTTTTCTATGTTTCTTGACTTGAAAAACTTCCATTGTTCTATTCAATTAAATTTAGTATTTACTAATAAACCTCTATAGACAGACTTATACCCTATCAAGGACCACATAAAGGTTCCCAATAGTCTCAAACAGACTAGACTTGGACATATTACATTCATCCAAAAATTCCAATTTAAACTGAAGAAAGACCAAGACATAGGGGCTATAAGGAACTGCCACCAAAATAGGGGTCAAAGATACCCAAAGAACTACAGCTATATTTTCAAACAGGAGGTTCGCGCCCCTGTATTCTTGAATCATCATGGATCCCTCCTGTAAAGAGAGAGCAACTTTTGAAAGAGAGTCAACTTTGGAGTTGAAAATCCTATATATTTGAGTGAAGGATATTAAATCAAGTTGAGTCGTTATCTCGAGGATTCTATGAATTATAGGAGCCAAAGCAATGTTGGACGATCTAACTTTTGTTGTTTTCCCACTCAATAATCAGCTTAGATTCTACCAACACTTGAATTTTCCTATTCCCTCTTTGTTTGCAACTGTTTTAAGAAGAATCCACAAAGCAAGAAGTTCATCCCTGTTGTTTATGTGCATGACAATGTTATGAATGCTTGATGATTGAATTTTTGACAATAATGTAATATGGTTTTTTATGAAACCACATTTGACAATGGAACAAGTGCTCTGGTTCTTCCTTAAATTTAGCAGTGCTTGATGACTGTGATGAGTCTGCATGTTTAAGTTCCTAGACTAATATGTATTGATGGAATTCAAATTTTTGATTTGAATATGACATTGAAAATACAAAGAATTTAGAAATAGAAATTGTTGAGCCAACCCTTTTGTTAAGAAGAAGCTATGGATTGTCTCTTCATTCATGCCATTGTTTTCCAGAACTGCTAAAACATGAAGGATACTATGGGGTTTTTATATGGAATGTTGAACACTAAAACTAAATAGCTATCTAATCATTATTTGTATTCGAATTTCGTTGAGATGATTAAGTCCACGGTCATAGATTTTGAACTCGTTCCTAGAATCATTTTCATTTTTTACTGTTGTGTTTAAAATATGTTATGTATGCATCACTCGCCAGTATTTTTTTCTGTTGGGTATTTTCTGTGATGAACTTTCCATATACGGCTTGTATGCTACTTGATGGGATGATTACTTATTTAATTTTGCTGAGTGGGGTGTTATTATTATGATGTACATGGGAAACTCATTATTTGAATACACAACAAGCTTCAGTTTCATAGGACAAATGCATGTAGGCTTAATAAGTTCATACAAGAAACATGATCTTTATGTGATGTAACACATGCATATTTCATGGAAATTGGAGTCATTTATTCTGCATTTGATATAATACTATGTTGCTAAGAGAAACAACTTGGTATAATTGTATGGATGCTCTCCACATTAGTTTTTCAGCTATTTTTCATGTTTGGAAGCTTGTTGCATTTTCCACCATTTTAATTTTTTTGTAGCCGGTATATTAATAAAAACTTAAAATATAAAAAACAGAAGAATAACATTTTTCATTCTACGTGCCATTCCTGAAAATAGTGTCCTGCCATTTTGTTGGGCTGCTAGGGATTTTCATACATTCATTGTTGTCTTTGTCAAGGTGAGGGGCCCATTATGTAGATTTGAATCTGTGTATTTTATTTTCTGATACTTTTTGTTTAATTTATGAAATTTTAAATCTCTAAATGCTTATGTTTTTAAACATGAATTGTTTTTGTTTTCCAAACAAAAACATAGTCACTTAGGCTATTTTCCTATCTCACGACAATGTGTAAGCATTTTTCCCTCTCTCTTTTGCATGCGAACTAAGTAATTACTAATTAGCCTTTAAACATAGTAGAAATATATGATATTTATTTCAAGGAAGGGATATCTATGGTTGCTTTTGCAAAGTACCTAGCCAAGGAATCACTATTGTCTTCCACTTAAAAATTATGGTCATGGTCAAACTTTGTTAACCTGTGCATAAACCATAAGCACTAAATGAAGAAAATCAACTTTTTGATTAAGCTTACTTTACAAATTGCCTATAATGAGATTGCGATGTCAATTTTCAGAATTAACTCTAGGTTTTTTTGCCTAAATGTTTCCTAGATCTAGTAGCTACTGATTTGGAAAAACTAGAGTAGGAAATCCTAAAACAAAACAAAAAAAAAGAAATATAGAGATAAATTTTACACCTATGTTATCCCCACCATTTGAAGTAGTTAATTATTTGAATGGCCTTGGCTAGTGTTGCCTCCTTTCAGCGTTGAAGACAATTAGCAAAACCTGAGATATTTCACCTAAACAACATTCTAGTGCAGTAAAAAATAGTGTACCAGGAGATCTTCAAATCTCATCATTGTCAACCTGTATGCACCATTGGATAATATTCAGAAAATAACCACCATGGAATAAGATTACTACTAGAGATAATCTTATAGAGCGAAATGCACATAATGCATCAAATTTTAAATAAACAGGTCCTATGACAACAATATCTCATAGATATTATAGATAGCGACACAGAGTCAATATTCAAAACATAAAGAACAACATAATTCAAGTAAGATCAAAGGACCATACTTTAAAGAAACCAAAGAGAAAATAAATGGCCAAACCATGTGTGTTTTTTTGTCAATCTCATCCTCTAATAGATGGTAAAAAAATTTCTACTCAATAAAGTATCAAGAAGCAAACAAATATATATTGATCTATTTGGGAACATAGGAATTGGAATTGGCCACAAATGGTCAAAATATAAACAAAAAATAACCTCAGAAACTAGTGAGTCGCATCTGTTATCCTTAGAAAATTTAAGTCCTGATGTATAATTCCTTTTTAAAAATCAAACACCTCATTGATAATAGCTAATATGTTGTGTTTGTTGGTTTGGTGCCTTTTTCCTTCTTTTTCAGATTTCAATTCATGCTTCCTTTTATTCTGAATCATATTTGCACTATGCTATATCTTTGAGCACCTCTTTCATTGCTCAGGACTATCTCAATTTATCAATGTGAGTAGTCTAAAATAGGCATGCAACAGAGCAGCCTTCTTATTTTGACATTCTTCTTTCATTTGTTGGATTGACTTCGAGTTCGAGATTTTCCTCATCTTTCTTTCTTTGTACTTCAGATTTTATTTTCCATACTTTTGTGAGTCTTGGCCTAGGAGACCTTGTCATGCCACAATTTTGTGCAATATGTTCATACTTGTGACATTTGAAGCACTCATCTTTGTGATCCATTATACTTCCACAATTTCTTGCTATGCGACATAGTTATGACACTTGTAACATTGAACATTATATAAAACCATGTAAGCATTTCTAGCTCTAACTTGATCATCCCTGTAGTTTACGACTTTATGCCCAAAATGATTGCAAGAATAACAATGACCATGAAAATATACTTTGTACCTGAGTAAAAGATTATGACTTGATGGAGTAGTCTTTCGTATTATGTCATGGGATGAAGACTTTTCCTTTTGGGAAGCTTCCTGACCTTTATAGTTGCCTTGAGTATTCCTTCTGAGACCTATTTTCCTCCTCGGTACATAGTATATACATGAGTCCAATTCCTATATATAGGAGTCCCTTGTTATCTTAAGAAATGGAGCGCTGCTAGTCACGTTAAAGAAAGCTAGTGAAATAGATGTAATAGATGTAATGAAGAAAATTGTGCGGTTATCAACTGCAGATCAAGGCAGACCTATTGTTCCAGTTAATATTTCTAATTGTGGTGAAATATTGCCAGGAAAAGATAATGGTATAGTTGCAGTTAATGAAGGTACATTTATATTTTAAGTTGTAAGCATCATGATATGCCATTGTTGAATATTTAACTGCCCATAAATGTTATAATTCTTTGAATGATATCTTGAATCATATATTGTGAAATTATACAATCTATCATCCTTTGCCAACCATTAGATACTCAAAGTTGTGTATTGATCCTTTTTAATATTATAGAGGACTCTGTAAGTTAGGTTCCCAAATTCTTAAATGGTGCTAGCTCAATGGAAGAACGTTTTCCTTACAAGAAGGAGGTTGGTGGTTCGATTCCTCCATGCCCTAATGATATTATAATAACGCTTAAAAACAACGAAATTAGTAAGAAAAAAATGACAGATAAGTGACCAAACAATGAGAGATAATTGACCAAACAAAATGACCAAAAATTGTATATAAAACTACTAAAAACAACTAAATTAATGACCAAAAAATGAGAGATGCAAAAATAGGCATTAAAAAGGATGCAATACGTGGCGCTAATGATGAAGCCAAACATGGCGTTGATATGGTAGCAAAATAAGACGCGAAACTAGGCATTAAAAATGATGCAACACATGGCGCTAATGATGAAGCTAAACATGGCGTTGATATGGTAGCAAAATAAGACATTACTTTGGATGCAAAACATGGCACTACATAGGAAGAAACATTTGGTGCAATAATAGAAGAAATATTTGCCGTCATTTTGGTAGCAAAACATGATGCAAAAAAGGAAGCAAAAATTGGTGCAAATTTGGAAGCAAAAATTGACACATATTTGGAAGTAAAACATGGTGCAAAATGGGATGCTAAACTAGTAGCAAAAATGGATGCAATATTGGATGCTAATTTGGATGCCAACATGGTGCTATTAAGGATGCAAATATGGTGCTAACGGGGATTTCATTTAAGAAGCAAAAGTAGACACTCACTAGGAAGCAAAATATGACGTTATTTAGGAAGCAAACCTCGACGTTGTTTAGGAAGCAAAGTTGGATGCTATTTTGGAAGCAAAAAAATAGACGCTATTTTGGATGTCATAGAGGATGCTATCTAGGAAGCAAAAAAAGACGTTCTTTGAGACGCTTTAAGTTTTGTCCATGATGCGTCCCATTTAGCATCTAGCTTGAACACTCAATGTAAAAAAAAAATTACAATAAAAAGGGACACTAAATGCGATGCTAATTCTAGGATTTGTTGTAGTGTTTCCTTCCTTTACCTTCCTTTACTGCGCCGCACGCCTATTTTTCCTTATTGCGCCTGCATGCCTATTTCTTCCTTGTGCTCTTTCCTATCCCAACAAATTCATTTGTTTGTTATGTGTTTTGTTGCATTGCTAGGATTGTTGTTTCAAGAATCCATTTTTCCAATTAGGACAAAAGTCTAGGAATTGCTTAAATCCTGCACTAGTTTTTGAAATGTGCGTTGCTTGGTTCCAAGACTCGTACAATCAAGATTTTGAGATATTAGGTCATAGAATTGTACATACTTCCAAGTTTATAAATTCCTTTTTTGTAGGTTGGGAAAAACAAGCTCTCTTTCATGCCTTTGAGTTTGCATAAATATTCAAATGTAGTGATGATTCAATGTCCAAACAATACTATCGTTTTTTATAAAAGTCCTTGTATATATTGGCATTGTATGCATGATTCTATAAAAAAAAAATGTTTCTTGTGCACCATGCCAATTTAAAGAGTTGTAGCATACTAATATGATGTGCGTTGTTCTATAGTTATCTTTCCCAAATCTAGACTCGAATTCAGTGTATAGAAAATATCATTTTTTCCTAGATTGTCTTGGCATGTATCAAAATTGCATTCATGATTCTATAATAAATGATGTTGATTGTGTATTATGGAAACTAAAAGAGTTGTGGCATATTGATATAAAGCGCATTGTTCTAGAGGTATGTTGTCTAAATCTAGATTTGGTGTGCTTTTTTAAAGTTGTTGAGGCATATTCTACAACCATGGCCTTTTCTTGAGATTATTATGTTGAATATAGACTATGATGTTGAGTATATCTAATTTAGGGAAAACTAACCCTAGACATTGTTGCTTTGATCGATGTCAATTATCAATTGTGACAAATATTTAGAGACCTAAGTTTTATGTGTTCTTTGAAATATGTTGAGGCCTACTCTATAAGCATGCCCTCATCATGTCTTCCTTACTCTTGATATTATGTATGGATTATGATGTTAGATATAGCCAATTTAGGGACCCAGACAAGAAAATGTGAACATTCTTCCTTTGTTCAGTGACTATTATTGATTATGCCAATTCTTGAGAGCTCCAGATACCAGGAAAAAAGTTTACATTGACAGTGGTGCACTACTAATAGAAGTAGGGAACAACTTCTAGTTGGTTGGATTGACATATTTTGTCATGTTGAGAACTTGCAATGCTTGTTGGATGTCTGATTTATGTTCTCAATTTGGGCAAGGTATTCTTATTCCTATAGAAAATTAATATATCTCCTAACAATTGAGTCATGGATCTCTTTTACCTATGCTCCCACCCTCTCACTCAAAGTTAGTGGCCTTATGGTGCTCCAACTTTAGTGATCTTTGTTTGCAACAATGATTATGGTTTCGCTCAACTATTTGGATCTCCTTTTATCAATGATGGCCTTGCGGCTATAATTCAAATTCATTTGCATGTTCTATGTTCTATTAACATTGATAAGATTGTTGTTTCAAGAATCCATTTTACCAATTAGGATAAAATTCTAGGGATTGCTTATAGGAATTATCACATGCAATACCTTGGGTAAATACCATGGGTAGGTCACATTAATGTTGGCTTATCTTGACTAATTCCCCCAATATATGACATTGTGCTAAGTGTAACTCTAAGTAGTGGTCATAATGAGGTGAAATCAACTTAGATATACCATGAAGTGGTTAGGCTAGTCAACAAGTGTGAAAGGAACCATCATGAGGGCGCTAGAGGTGGTTTAGTGGCTTCATTTTGGACCATTAAAGAGCAAATTGACCAAATCCTCAAGAAGGTACACCCAGTCTCCTTAAAACAAGGAAATGTAATAATGACCCCATAAATGAAGCATAGAGGGATGCGTTGACTCCATAGAATAAGGAAATGAATGGGTAAGTGGACAAACAAGATTTTATGGCATAACCACTAGTCTAACTGGGTCAAATGTGGACAAACTCTTGGTCCAAGGCACTAGACTAGGAACTAGAACCATTTTCACATGGAACGACTTACACTAAACACTTGGAACCTTATACAAACATTATTAACCAAAGTCTAGATGGGAAATATGTTCCAACTATTAAAAAAAATAGTGTTTTCCCCATATTTGTTGTCCAATATGCAAGCATTGGTGAATCTATGAGTAAATGGTTATCTGTGAAGAACTATGTTGAATGTTGTCATGTGAACTTAATTTCTAACCTGGAACCTTCGTATGAGTCCCTTATGACGATTAGTAATCCATTTTTACTGATTCAAGTGAATTTGGAAGCATTTGGGTTTGGTTTGGAAGCTCTACTGTTGTGGGTGTTCTTAACCTTGTGCTAGTGTTAAGGAGGGTGAAAGTCACTTTGGTTTGACCATTTCTGAGTGTTTATGGGTTTTGAAACATATTCCATCATGATGGGAGTGTCATTTCAAAATGGAGATACTTTTTTATTTTATCCAAAAAGGTTTGTGTATGCTCAATTTGTGATCATTTTATTCGCTGGTTAAATTGCACTTTCATGCATGCGGTGTTAGTTGAAAATGTATGTGTAATCTAAGTCTCAGTGTTCCAAGATTCCGTCTCTATTTCATTTAGCTAAGTTATGGTGTATTTGTATCTATATGAATATACTTGGGGGAAATTTGAGTAAGTTAGGTTATGTTTGGCGAGAGTTGGAAATCTAGAGTTATGTGTGGGAAAAATTGAACTAGTGCTCCTACTTTCAAATCCAGTGGTTCTTTGAGGTTGTATTGGGGTTGATAGCTATGAATTTGGATCATGAACATTACAGTGGTGATATATTAGACCTGATTGTTCATATTACATTTATTTGAAAGTATATACATTTGTGTTGCGCCATATTATTCATATTCCGGTAAACATAATAAAGCCATAAAGCCATTGTTTGGATAAATTTGGGGATCGATTTACTCTTTTGGAAAGTTGGAGTTAATGTGCCTAAATTTTTAATTGGGTACATTACAGTGGTATCAGAGCATGTTCCTTTATAGCTTTTGCAACCAATAGGAACCTTGAATAATAATAAAAAAACTTGGAAGAAGGTTTGCAAAGATGAGGTGGAAACCGATTGCATGGGACCTTGAGGAGAGCTTAACATGCGAGGAATTGTTTTTTGAACATGATTTCATTCCTTCGGTGGAAAATAATGAAGGAGATAAAATAATAAATGAAGGCTTGCATGATCCATATGAGTTGGGTGATCCTTTTTATGACTGCATATACAAAGTGAAAGTTTCTTCAATGGTTAGAATTGTAGACAGTGGAATGTTACCCATTTCCCTTCCTACATCGCCCTTTAAGGAGGAAAATATTGAGTGGGAAAAGGTAATGAAGGGCCATGAAAATCCATTAGAACACTTTGATAGAGGGGGAGTGCACAGGGAATGTTAAGGGGTTAGAGTTAGAAACATATGCGGGTGTTAGGAGATTGGGGGTAAGTGTCAAGGGAAAAATAACGTGAGAGAAGGGGTTAATTAGGGTTAGGGAGAGGAGGGGAGAGAGAGTGGGGGGGTCAGGGTTAGGTGTAGGTGGAGGAGTAGGTGTGTGTGTGAGAGAGAGAGGGAGGGGGTTAGTATGAGTTAGAAAGAAGAGGGAGGGGGGGGTTATGGGTTTAGGGATGAACTTAGGATGATTAAAGAGAAAGGAGGGTATATGTGAGTGTTTCAGTTATAGAGAGAGATAGGTAATAGGAGATACATTGGGGAGTGGTAAGGGGTTAGAGGTAGAGACAGAATGGAAGTGTCAATAAGTTATAGGTAGAGACAGAGTGCCATGTTAGGAGATTGGGTGTAATTGGAGCATGGAAGAAAGTTAGCATGAGAGAAGGGGTTAGTAAGCATTAGAGAGAGAGAGAGAGAGAGAGAGAGAGAGAGAGAGAGAGAGAGAGAGAACCAATGGGTAGATGGTGTGTTAAGGGGTTGAAGGAGAGATAGATAGAGTGGGGTAGGGGTTAGGTGTAGTTGGAGGAGTATGGGAGTGAGAGAATGAGATACAAGGTTAGTAAGAGTTAGGAAGAAGAGAGGGGGAGGGGATATAGAGAGGGTGAGGTTATGGGTTTTAGGAGGAACTTAGGGTGATTAGAGAGAAACATGGGTATAGGTGAGGAGTGTAGGTGTTTGGGCGAGAGAGAGAGAGAGAGTGGGGGGGATAAAGAGACATTGAGGGGTGGTAAGGGGTTAGAGGTAGAGAGAAAGGTGGGTGTTAAGCAGTTAGAGGTAGAGACAAAGGGGGGTGCTAGGAGATTGGAGGTAAGTGGAGCAGGGGAGAAAGAGATTGAGATAAGGAGGAGGATAGGGGGTCAATTAGAGTTATGGGGGAGAGGGGAGAGAGAAAGAGAGATGAGGAGGAGGAGGAGGAGGGGGAGGGGGGGGTTAGAGATAGGGAGAGGAGTAGGGGGTGAGAGAAGACAAGTTGAAATGACTAAAATAGTTAATTCAAAGTGGATTTAACATTACACACAGTACAAACAATTCGACCAATGTGTACACATGAAGTGGTAATGGGTGTAATGTGTTGGATGTTGCAATCTATAAACAATGAACAATGAACAATTCTATCACTAGCCATACTATGGTATCAATAACACCTCCATACTATGTTATTACTAACAATTCTATTTTATATTGAATATGGAAATAACAAGATAATAATTTATTGTTGCTGAAAGTTCAACAATACATGTGTATGAGGAAAACCAAATGAACACACTACTACGTAAATCATGGAAATTGTCAATGATGCATCTAGATGTAATGAAGGTGTAGTATCACAATGTACCAACTACACATAGTGAATAATAAAATATAGAAACTAATGACACACTAATATATTTATATAAAACTAGTCAATTGTATATATGTATGTATTCTCTATAAAGTACAAAGAGATGAGTTTATCCTAACCTCTTCCTTGGCCGAGGACCAACTGCGACATTCTGAGTAGAGGCAAGGGATGGAGCCTAGAGGATGGGGATTAAGGTGACATTGATGAATAAAATCCCAATATGAATTACACTTGATATTTTTTTAGTTGTATTTTAGGGAAAATATGAATTCCAATTGATATCTGTTTTAGTTGTATGCAACCTTGCTATATACATGAGAAACTTTGCATATTTGTGAATAGTGGTTTGGATTCATAAGGATGCTCATGGATATATATGCATCTAGAGAGATTGATTGAATTTTTATGATTAAATTGGGGTTTTAATTTCTTTTGGGCATACAAATCACTAGAATTATTGTTCAATTTTTTTAGGCCATACAAATTAATAAAAATATGGCTTATGGCATACAAATGATCGAAAATAAATTATTTAGAAGTATGGATTTTGATGTAAATCCTTAGATGGAGGAGAATTATTCCGAAGATGGAAGATGGAGTCCCTTCTCACCCAAATTGCGTTCATCAATACCTTCTTTGGTCACTCGAAATCACTTCATGTCGCTAGCATGGAGAAAATGACAAGTGTGACCAGCTTTAAAGCATAAAAATATATATTTTTAATTTTTATTAATAATTTAATTTAAAAAATATTAAATTTATAATTTTAAATTACTAAAAAGGAATTTTTCAAGACCATTTTTAATACTACTTTAACTTAAAAATGTACTCCATATATTAATACGTATGACTATGTCGAAAATATGAGTTAACCTTATAATTTGTTACAGAATCTTATAATTTTATTTTTAATTTAAATTATTCCATAAATATAATACAATTTTAAATTATTCTATAAATATAATACTAATACATATCATCATGTCTAAAGTGTGACTCTTAATACTTATCGTTTGATGTATTTATGTTTATTTATTATTTAAATTTCAATATATTTGAATAATTAAAATAATAATAGAATATTAATCTAGCATAAATTAATACATTTATTTTTTAATTTTTATAAAAGTTTAATATTCTTAAATAATCAAAGTAATGAAATATTATTTCAAATGTAATCTAATTTTATATCACTTTAAATTAATATTTGTTTTATTAAAAATGTATTTTTAAATTTTATTTTACTAATCTAATTTTATATCACTTTTATATCAATATTTGTTTTATAATGTTTTATTAAAAATGCATTTTTAATTTTTTCTTTTTACCAAGGGAACTAGCAAATGGGGACAACGGGTGATCTCCATTTACAAGCGAATTTTTGGTTGAGCTATACTCTATAGAAGAAGAAACAAGTTTTTTTTTTTAATTTGGTGGTCCTTATAGTTTACATGAACCCCAAAATAATATATATATGTATGTGTTTATACTTAGATCTTGTAAAGTGTTTTTTTAGTTGTAAGTTGATTTTTATCTTTCTGCATGAATAACTTTAACTGAACTTCTTCTTTGTATGAAGACATGACTTGTAGTTTGTCTAACATTGACTCTGACTATGACAAATCTGGAATCACAGCTTTTCGACAAGGTGGTATGTTATTGTTAAAAAATGTTTCTTTTTACTAATTAGAGGAAATTTGAGGTCTAAAATGGGCCTCCTAAGGAAAATAATAAAATAATAGTTAAAATAATAAAATAATAGTTATTAATTTTGGAGGAAGAATGAAAAAAACTACTTTTTGTGTTTGTATTTTCGACATATCTCCCTATTTTTTTACTCAAATTTTGAGCGGGAGAGCTCGTTGGATGCGGAATTTAATTACACATCCAACGAGTATCCACACTGCATACTTTTGACGGACCCCACTACCCCAAAAATAAGAAATACCTGAAAAAACGTGATGATGATGTCATCATCACGTTTTTTCAGGTATTTCTTATTTTTGGGGTAGTGGGGTCCGTCAAAAGTATGCAGTGTGGGTACTCGTTGGATGCGTAATTAAATTCTGCATCCAACAAGCTCTTTGTCTTGAAATTTGAGTAGAAACACAGGGAGATATGTCGAAAATACGAACAAAAAAAGTAGTTTTCTTTTATGACAAATATGTCAATTCAACCATTATGGTTGACTCATTTTATTGAAATTCTATTGGTTCTTGAATTCCATCTCACAAAATTTATTGTTGGCGCGTTTTCTTATAAGGCCCATTTTAGACCCCAAATTTCCTCTAATCAATGACTAGGATTAAATCCTAAGGTTTGGACTCTAGTCCTACACCATAAATAACCAGACGTATGTATTGATTAAGTGTTAAGGTTATAAGATGTGGTTTTCTTTTGTTGTTTACCCCACTTATATAGGTGAAGTGATTATAAAAAGGGGGCATGCATACCTTGCAAGCTCTACATGTGATGTAGGACCATTGATAAGGTATAGCCTATGCTGTAACAACCTATGCTAAATTACTATGATGTAACACCCTATGCTAAAGTACTATGTTGTAACACCCTATGCTAAAGTATGTTATGCAACCTAAGAGAGTCAGAAGGTTTAAGAGGCTGCATGTGAATGAATGACAACTTTAAAGAGTTAAGAGGGGGTTTTAAATGAGGTTTTTATGTTTTCCTTATCCATGGCTTGCGAGTTGATAGCGCAACCAGGTCAATTTAATGTTGAAGGCATGTTTTAAATGTTTTTTGTGGAAAGAAAGAGGATCATGGCCCTCCATTTGTACTCCACCCGATCCACAACATTGAAAATAAACTTTTAGGATTTTAATGTCGAATTCAGTGTTGTTACATGGTCATGGAGGTTTTGTTTGTGTTCTCTGTGGTGGTTTCTTGTGGATTCATTTTGGACCTCCTTGTTGCACAATGGTGCTTCCTCCTTGTTGCACAATGGTGCTTTTCTACTTCTTTACTTGCCTTTTGGCATGACTGCAAGTGTTCTGCTCGGTTAAAGAACAACTTACCTTGTGCTTAAAAGTGTTTATCAGCCAGTTTGGTCACTTTTCTTCCTTTGCACAGTCTTAGCTATTTATGTTTCTGGTGTGGTAAGGTGTAGACCCCTGGTGTGCTTTCCTTTGATTGTTGATGGATGAAATTTTCTAAGATGACAAGGGTTAGCATAAAGGAATTGTGAGAAGTTGTTTACATTTTAAACTATTTCCCAAAGGAATTTTTGCAAGCAACAAAAGGAAGACTAATCTCAAGTTTTCAGTTTGGTGTAGGCCAAAGAAAAGAAAGGAGAGCTTGGAAGAGAAAACCCTCGACCCTCTTAGCATTCGTTGAAGGTATAACTATCTGCCCCAAGTATGTTTTTATCAAAAAAAATCTAGTATGATTTCACACGTTAATAAATAATAAAAATGCTTTGTTTTGACAAGTGAGGTAAATATGACCAAAGGAGTGGTTACTCAATCGATTGGATGAGTTTAAAGTAACTCTGGCCTCACCATTATGGCCCAAAATTTATCCATAGGTAAGCATTCCGTTGGAAACACAAGATTTAGGGTTTAAAGAAATTTTCCTTTAATAACAATTAAACTCTTCTTTTATGCAGAGTTACATATTGGTATTTGATGAAATGGTTACCTAGATACCCTTAAAATTTTTAAATGTGAATGAATGGTAGCGTAAGGGGCCATGCGACGAAGTTTACTTCCTCCTACGTAATCCATTAATTTGTTTCAAGGTGAGAAAGATTTTCCTATACCTTTTTAATCCTAAATTTGTGCTTCAAATACCTCCGAGAAAACTAACCTTTGCATGCCTGTGTGCATGTACCCAAAAATGGCATGGCTCTATCCACTGAATAATGGATCTAACCTAGAAAACAAGGTATGGCTCAATTTATTATGTAATCCGATTGGTAGAGCTCTTCAGTTTACCGTGCTGAAAGTTTAGAGAAAAGGGATTTTCAGCCTCCTTACAATTTTAAGATAAGTTAAACATTAAAATGTTGGATTTGGTAAATTCCTCGCGATTGCAAAATCCATCGTGGTTTTTTAAAAGAAGTTCCTTTTTGAAACCTCATGATGTGGGATAAAAAGAAGTTCCTTTTTGAAACTCTAGTCACTCCTGTCATCTTGTATGGGTGTGAGGTCTGGGGTTGCAGCATCTCTAGAGA